>QLOS01000121.1:0-19103 GCA_003313725.1 Russula sp. MG48 | reverse complement strand
CACCCGTGGCGCTCGTCACATCCTGCTCGGCTACAATCGACGTTCGAACCAGTTTGCTTTCCAAACAACAACCCAACTTTCTGCTCTCTCTGAGGCTGTAAGCAATAGAACCTTCTCAAGTTGTTCATTATTCCAGAAACAAAAAGATATCCTTGACTCCACTACACGTGCAAGTGGCGCCCGCGTTGATCACATACATCATTTTTTCGGCTTGGGCTGTGCGCCGGTTGAATCGAGCATGGTGTTTTGATTGTTCCGCTTGCAATTCTCTTTTCCATGCACTCCCAGATTCCCCATCGACTCTGGCATTCTTGAAAACAATCTAAGGCATTTGTTGCGGAGCACTCCGTCCTTCCCGCCTTTATTCTGTACTAGGCCGGTACCTGGTTCGAATGGAATTTCCACTAAAAGTCACCACTATGCGTATGTATGCCCCGGAGGATTGGTGTGTATGCGATCCAGCCTTTCCCAACCTGGTGTCGTTAGCTGGTATTGCCGTATTGCTGGAAGACGCGGGTCATCCGTATCTGCTCCTACAGCCGATTCCAGCGGGGGTCACCCAGCGCCATGTGTCGTCCGAGAACCATCTACTCGCTCAATTCGTGTGGTTTGAAGCGCAGCCACTAGAAGTCTCAATGACTGCCGGGGGGGGGGTGAAGGGGGATGCTCCCATCCGCAAGTAACGCCATGCTTCTGGTTTTCCTAGTGATCACCTCATTTATTGTCGCCGACCTCCCACGATCACTAGGCTGGGTGCAAAACACTCTCACATGGGGAGCTCATTGTCTCATGACGAAGCCGGCCAGATCCATCACAGGGTGCGCACAGTCCGGAATGACCCGGATGTCGTGCGTAACGCAGGAACCTGGAACCAATTTGAGCACCGTTTTAGCAAGTGTTTACAGATTATACCATAACAAATGTTCGGCAAATGCGCTCAAGTATTTCCCTTTCCCCCGATCTCAGGCTCGTGCGCGTGGCGTCTTACACATCATATTATCTGTGGAGTTGTGCATTGCTCTGGAACAGAGACTTACGCAAAAGCCGGGCTATGACTCTAAAGCGCAGGCGATCTGGGACGGCTGCGTGCTTGGGGCCGAGAAAGCCTTGGCTGTATGGACGCATTGTGCAGGCTGTCGTCAACGTAATATTACTGGAGCGCGTGACTGACCTTGTGTCCTAGTCTTGGGGCCCTCCTTGAAACTGATGCAACGAGTTGGCTGGGCGCGGAAAGTAGCAGCATACCGCGAGTTGCCAGTTGCCATAAGGCTGATAAGAGACTCCACAGACTCGCAGGCCGCAGTAGGCTTGGTGTTCCTAATACAAAGCAGAGCACAAGATAACATCAGCTGATGAAGCTGACACTAATAAAAAACCCCGACAGCGCATAACCCATCAACTAGTCACCTTGTGGGGCCTGGGGGGTCCGTGCGTTCCTTGAGTTGAACGACGAGAGTTCCCATAGATAGAGAGACTAAAAACGCCAGAACCCTGGGTTTCGGATAGCGGACAATTCCGAGCCGTGACAGGGACACCATTCCATGCTGAGGATATCGCGTCTGGCACCAAACCGGAGTTTTGCTGCGCATTATACCTACAATTCGCGCAGTTACGACCAGAGCACACTAATCACTGATCGGCCCATTTGTTATCCAAGAATGAGAGTCTCGAATGAGACTAACGAGCAAGCAGCCCTGTCACGGTCGTGTCACATAAAATATATACAAACAACGCATGGCCAGAGGGATTTGAGTCACACACACCTTCGAATGACGATAAGCACTCAGCTTCAATCTCTATTAGAGACCTTGCTTTACAGCAAGGTGATTAGCGTTGACAGCGAATATGCGCTGCAGACTCTGGTGAATGCGAGGAAAAGGGGTGAGCCATCATCACGGACAACTTATAATATTTTCATATCCTCACAGCCCCCTGAAAATTGGGTCTAAAGGCGCCTTGCGCACGGCCCTGGGGCGCGGGATGAAGGACATCCGCTATGATCCTTCGAAGAAACATAAAGAATATTCGCGAATAATCTTGATTTGGAAGGGATATGTGGGATTTGCGACCAAAGTACGCCCTTCTGATATGATATGTTATGGGGTGCACTGCCAGTGCAGGGATCCCAGAGTGAGTGCAAGGTGTGACCACGTTACGGACCTTACGGACCCGGGATCTAGATCTGTTCCCATTAGCGCCGCCCCTTGCTCGGGGTCCTTAAAGAGCAAATAGACACCAAACTGTAAAGTAATCTCAAGGATCCCCCGCACCCGTCCATCCCCAACTCCCCCCACTCGCCTCGGGCGAGTGCGGTCCTTGCCTCTTTTTTTTACCCTTTAATAGTTTTACTTATCTTCTCAATCACGATTTCCTTCTGTTCCTCAACCCCTTCCTTTGCGCTTAGCCCTCTTTCTCTCACTCTACCCACTCGTCCCCTACCACCCCTCGCCATGCATTGCTTCCCCACTCCCTTCTCTCGCTTCCTCGATCCGCTCGAAGAGCTTCCACTCGTCGTTCCCTTCCCCGAGGCGCATCTACATCCCAGGTCGGTCCACGTCGTCGTTCTCATATTCGCTCCCGTCTCATAGCTGACGTCGTCCTAAGCGAGCCTGGTACTCTGGGCCTTTTCAATGAAACACCCAGCACCATCGACATGTCTCTTCCGACTCCCAGTGTTCCAGTCTTTACCGTCTTCGCTGAGTGAGTCATTCCTGGCATCGGTCCCCGGAACACCCGTGACCTCCGGCAAGTGAGCTGCCGTCCCCCACCCAGGTCCATTACGACGCCCCCGTATCGCAATCAGAGGCCATTCAGCCTCCGCCAGCGCCTCTGATCAAAGATATGGACTCGTTCTCTGAGGGGACGGATCAAGGAAGCTTCGACTTCACCATGTGCTCCGACCCCGGCGATGCGCAACCTCCTCCCTCTGTTGCCTTCTCCCCTGGCCATCCCGCCCTTTCGATTGAGATTTGGCGCGATGATGTAGTTCGCAGCACTGCTGTTGGTAGCGAGGGGCACCCACGCGGTGATGAAGATGGGCACATCTTCGAGGTGAGTTTTCTATCCTTAGGATAAGCAGCATCTCTGAGGAGTTGGGGTTAAGGAGCCGGCGACCAAGCGTCGCCGCCTTTCAATGTTCTTGCAAACTGGAGAGGAGGAGCGGCCAATGACGGCGCCTGTTGTCGGGCGCTCTCAGTCTCTGCCACCAAGCCTGGTTCGCGGTGGCGATGACCCTGACATTCTGGCTCTCTCCCCTGCTGCAGTCCCCAGTCCGTGCTCGGCTCCTCCTACCTTGGCGTAGTGGACACTGTTATCAGTAAGTCTTTCTGCACGTTCCCGACTTCCAGAAATGCTGAGACATCGCGCCATTCAGTGTTTTTTCGCCCTACTGAAGCGAGCGTGCGGGATTCTCTTGGTCACATGACATACCTAACACAGGGATCATTTACCACCCCCTTGTGTACACTTAGGAATATCACGAAACCTTCTCCACGATGCTAGCTATATGTACAACTATATTAACCAACCTAGATATCCCACTGCGTTCTGTGCTGCAGTGGTATAGACTAGACTTGCCGGATCAGCGGATGGCATAATCTGCCTTCAATCTTAACTACTTACATATGATATGTCATCACACCATGCCATCATCCCCCTTCCTATCCTGTGCTGTTGTTTGGTCCGTCGTGCAGGTCGCTCATGAATAATGTGACTCGTTTCCTCCCGGCTCCGGACCATGTGGTGCCTTCTCTCAGTATAAGGAATAATTGTCGCACGGTCGATTAGATGTGATGTGATCAATAAAACTCGGACCTGCCATGACAAACTCTTCTGAAGTTTCAATATCACCATCTCGATCTTGAATTCCACCAATACATTCGAAGTTCTACAAGACGATTGATCTCATGGAATTCGTTCCGGCTCCTGCTGTGCATAGAGTACTTTGTGCCGACTGCGGTGGGTTCCTTGCAAGAAACAGTATGTTGCCATCTCATGCCCATCCGATCCAGGGGATCCCATTGTGCCCAACTCAGCAAACCTGTGCGTGAACTGCCTCAGGAATACGTAAGTCCTTTCCCCCTCTTTCGTCAGTCCCCGCTTACACGGTGTTGTCTAAGTGTTGACATCACTGAGGGAATCCCGAAGCAAGGTACGCTTACCAATCCCTTTTCTGGGGGGTGGAATTTTGCTGATACGTAGGTCTGTCGCACAAGCATCCGTATCGTATTGCCGAAATTGCGAGCGGTTCCTCGCACCCCCCGCACAATGGATGATCGCGCGACCGGAGTCTCAAGAGCTCCTTGCCATTTGCCTCAAAAAGCTCAAGGGCTTGAATAGAGTCCGGCTGACGGACGCGCACTTTATTTGGACGGAACCCCACTCGAAGCGACTTAGGATATCGTTGACCATCCAAAAGGAGGTCTGTCCATTTGACAAAGTTGTTGTTCTGAAGCGCTCAATCAAAATCACAGGTATTGACTTCAACAATTCTGGAACAAGTATTCGAGATCGAGTATTTGGTTCAGCACGGACAGTGTCCTGACTGTACGAAGCTGGCCGCGAAGAATACTTGGAAGGCCCTTGTTCAGCTTCGGCAGAAAGTTCCACACAAGCGGACGTTCTTGTATCTTGAGCAACTTATCCTAAAACACGGGGCGCAAAAGGACACGATTTCCTTGAAGGAGGTGAAGGACGGTCTGGATTTCTTCTATAGCCAACGGAGTCATGCGATAAAAATGGTGGAATTTCTATCTGGGGTCGTGCCAATCCGGTGAGCATCGCCACCCCCGATCACACTGGTATACTTATCGAGATCTAGATCGAAGACATCGGAGCGCCTGCTTTCTGCGGACACACATTCAAATACGGCTAATTTCAAGTTCACTTACTCCGTCGAGATTGCCCCCATATGCAAGGATGACCTAGTTTGCTTACCACCCAAACTCGCGCGGCAGCTCGGAAACATAGACCCTGTGACCTTCTGTACCCGAGTCGGCAACTCGCTCCATCTCCTTCACCCGTCCACGTTGCAGTCATGCGAACTCATCGCATCCACGTACTGGCGGGCACCGTTCGATTCTCTTGCGAGTGTTTCGGAACTTGTGGAGTTCACGGTTCTGGACATAGAGCCCTCCGGTCGTACGCATGGGAAATGGGTAATGGCAGATGCGCAGGTGGCACTGTCCGGCGCATTTCGTTCCACCGGGACGTATGAGGACGACCGTATGATGGACTACGAAACCGCCTCGTCGACGAACCAGATCTTCCACACACGGACGCACCTCGGTGGGATCCTTCAGCCTGGTGATGCAGTGTTGGGCTACCATCTGAGCAACAGCAATTTCAATTCGGACGACTTTGCAAGTTTACCACAGGATCGCATTCCCGACGTCATCCTCGTGAGGAAGGCGTACCCAAACCGCCGCAAGAAGAACAAGTCGCGAAATTGGCGACTGCGAAGTATGGCGAAAGAAGAGGGCGAGGAGGGAGAAACTGGCGCCGGACGAGGCGCCGTGGGTCGCATGGGTGGTCGCGATCAGAAAAAGGTAGAGGAGGACTACGAGCTGTTCCTACGTGACCTCGAAGAGGACCCCGAGATGCGCGCTACGGTCAATCTCTTCAAGACAGACGATACGAAAGCGGGAAAGGCTGTGTCCCGCACCAGTGATGTGAAGGCGCGGAACAAAACCCAGTATGCGATGGATTTGGATGAAGCGCCGGCAGCCGCTCCTGTACCGGTTTCGGAGACGGATGAGGAAGAGGACGAGGCCGACTTCCCCGAGGTGAAACTCGAGGAGCTATTGGAAAACTTTGATGAGATGACCCTTGGAGAAGAAGAGACGCATGGATAGAGCTGCACATCTATATCTTCCCTCCTCCCCTTCTGTAGTGTTGCCAGTGTATCGCTGTATCTCCGGACAGTCACTGATGTGACTGTACAGCAGGGTCGTCAATTTTCGGCCCACGTGTTGCCCCTGCTTGCGCCCATACGTGCCCGCTCCAACCACGGAATTTGAATTCCATGCATATTCTGTTTTGATTGAGAAGTTCCTTTCCATGGAGTATTGATCGACAGCGCTCGGAGGGCTGATAGAGGTCTCCGAGTTGAGCACTGCATGAAGAATGATGGTCTCCAACATATTGCCACACGGGGTCCTGTAAACGAACACGCAGGCCAATCTCGCCGGAAACACGTTGTAACACAGGGTAATTATCCCCGACAAGCCCGTTCACTCGCCACCGTAATCAGATACTCGAATACCGTATGGTCTTACCGTATTGGCCGCACAGACACATACCTGCGCCATGTTCTAGTGTTAATCGCACGGCGTCGATATGTCCCTTTTCTACTGCACTGTGCAATGACATCAGTCCCATGTAATCTTGAGTACAGTATTGACCTCTGCCTTGGGCGACAGTTAGGCCCGGTCGAAGTGGCATTCCGATGTGCCTGTCCCACGCCGCCAGTTTAGCACGTAGTGGAGGGGTGATGAACAGATTGCTGGTAAGGGGGCGCACGTAATCCTGGCTCGTTGTATCGATAAGTATCGATAAGCGGTCGCCTGACAATGTTGGACGCGGTTTGGAACATAGATAGGCGCGCCACATAATTGCCAGTGATGGATGAGCGGTCACGTGGTCTGTGCTTAACGCGCGCCGCGCTTGCCTTTGTCTGAGTCACGGTGTTTGTTCTTCCGGACGTGCGGCTTGAACTTCGTCAGTCTCCTCAACATGGCGACAAGAGCGAAAGCAAGGCGCCCTGCTGCTGCGTCGGTCAAGAAATCGGTCAAGGGTGGGAAGGCTGTCGCTGTCCCAACAGAAGAGCTTACCCATGGGCTCGCATCCGCCCTAGCGGGCCTAGCCATTTCCAAAGCGAAGGGTGCCCGTAATGGGGTTGCGGAGGCACATTCAGAGACTCCCAAATCCACTCAGGATAATCGGGTTTCTGCGATGCGTGCGGTCAACGGTGCCTCGCAGGGGCTTACCACGGTGATGAAATCGGGCTGGAAAGCTCCTAGCACGGGGACCACCACGAAGAAGTCTGCGACTCCTGCACATGAGGCGTTCGGCTTGGCAAACTCTGCTCGGGCTGCACTGAAGGAACTACGCGCGTTGTCGCCCGGCGATGTTGATGTTGAAAGAGCGGCGGTTAGTGTGGCAGGGAAGCTCCTCAGCTTGGATATGGTGCGCCGTTAATTCATATTTTTTTATGGGCTCTTGGCTTATCCCTGAAGCACTCACACGCACTGGATGTGCTATCCGATATGCACGGAAGACTTGTTGCGCTGGTGAGACCTGATCCCGTGCCGCCCGTTTCTCGTCGCAGTTCCCAGATACCTCCGCCACTTCGGGATGTCATTGCAGTCATCTCCTTGCCGCTGCCATCTTCATCGTCGATCTCCTCGGACTCTACTCTCCTCTTGGTCATCTCAACATATCTGTCGCACGCTCTCATTGCATTATCTCATTGTTTGGGCACAGCATCTTCTAAGCATTCTCAAAACGAGGCCATAGTCTTATTTTCCCAGACCTTGCATGATTCTCCGAGCCTCTTGAGATGGATCCCTCTGTGCACTCAACTTCCCGCAAAACAATCCGACGGTTTGCTGACGCGTGCATACACCGCCCTTATGTCAATATCAGGCAAGGCATCTGTTCCTGCTGAAGCGGCATTTCGTATCAGGAACTATGCTCTCATGTGTTTGTTGCGTACAAGCGGTTCGACGATTGAGCCCAAGACATTCTGGGATCAAGTTGTCAAATCCTCTTCATCTTTTGCGAGGTCAGCTAGTTTTAAAGACAAGGGGGAGGAGCGCAGGCTATGCCTTGTTGTTACTTCCGCGTTCTCAGATCTGCTGGCGTTGGTTGAAGAGCGGGAAAATAGAGATGATTTTCTTCACGGGACGCCCTTCATTTCCTTTTGCGATGTCTGGATAAGCTTTTCCAAGTCGGTATGTAGCTATCAATATGTTTTGTGCCATCACTCAATTTCTCCAGGCCGACGATGTTGCTGGGTTAAGTAAGGTGATTGCGTTGGTTCAATCATCGCCTTCGACTCTCGCGGATGGCGACGAGGAGAAATTGTTGGACGCCCTGGAGAAGTTGGACCTGGATGATGATGGCAAGGGCGGGAAGCAACATCCTTCGCGGAACAAGGAGAAATGCGAACCAACGGAAGTTGCTCAGATCACGAAGTTGTGCGCATCATTTACCCGCGCAACGACCCTTCTCACTGACCTAGATCGACACGACGGTGCGCGATTTTGTACTGTTTCCGGATTATTTGTCGTCTGAGGTCCACTTGCTAGGCGGGGAAGAAAGCGTGTTAAGTAGTATTCGGGAGACTAACAAGCATGTCAAGGACGCAATGGCTTTATCTCCTCCATTAGAGCCGGAGAACGATTATGCTCAGGCTGAAACCAAAATGAGACGCGCCTTAAGTCGGCTGAAACGTGCAGCTATCAAATTCATTGATCATCCGGATGACATGAAGTCGTTGGGCGATGGCATCGTGGGAGCTGTTAAAACACTATTAATGGACATCGCCACAACCATGGAGGCCCTTTTGTCCACGGTATGTGCTGTACAGCTCGTGCATCTGCCATCCATATCTCATCCCTTCCATCACCACGTTCAGGGATCCGAATCGGACGACTACGCCTCCCTCCTCGACCTTTTTTTTGTGCTGGCACGGATAACGCTTGCCCCAAATAATCCCGTGCTTACTGACGCGGCATACGATCTTCTCTCCAGAGCGGCTCGCCTGCTCGGTTTTCAACTCGCCGACAATCTCGAGTGGCCCCACACGATTTCCCCTCTCCCCTCGGTGGCGGGGGACGCATTCGCGAATTTTGTTCGCTGCCTTTCTGGTGCCTTCCACACCCTCGGAGGGACACTCTACCAAGCCGGAAAATATGGGACTGCCATCCGATTCCTTCGTCGTGGATGTTTCGTGGGAGGTGTTGCGCTCCGCCTTCGTGAAGGTTGTGACGCAGGACTCCCGGGCAATGCTCAAGATCCGCAGAAAGTGGCAAGCAGCAAAGAGTCTGAAGGCTGGGGACAACTGCGCGATCAGCTGTCGCGCAGATGGGAGTTGTTGGGCGTCTGCTGCTCAAAAATTGGTGACAGACAGGTACGTCAGATTTTGGCCTTGCGGTACAGCCACCGAACCTCGGCCTTCTATAGGGTGCCTACGATGCTTTCATTGAATGCCTTACTTCGTATGTATTTCCACACACCTTCGTAGAGTCGGTCCGCACAATTGGACCCGCAGGCGCGTTCGAGGCATCCTCATCGCTCAAGCAAGCTGCGGTCATCATAGACAGGGTCACCTATATGGCCGCTTGCGAACTGTTACGCCCACCAGCACAAGTTGCGCTCAAGCAACTGATAGGCTCCATCCCCATCAACGGCGCCACTGATCTCGAAGAGGAGCGTCGCTGTGTTGTCGGCGCTATTCTCGAGCGACAAATGGAGAGCTTGGCTGGAAGTCTCTGGAAACCTACTGTGCAAAACGTGGTTGCGGAACTCCTATCTGACTGCGTCTCAACCTACGATTCAGAGAATCGACCCATTCGACGGGCAAGTGTCATGCTAAGGGCTTTGGAGCTTGCCTACTATACTGGTACGGCTGATGGGGATATCCAGCTGGCTAAGTCTTCGGAGGAAATTGAAGCGCTTTTGAGAACTAAGGTACATCTCTTCGTCGCCATCATCAGGATTCCTTTCTTATTGGCACGGCTATAGAATCACGGTCTAGATTCTGCGCTAACGCATGAGCTTGCTCTACATAGTGCGGAAATGTATATGTGGCTTGCTTTGCACGCATATCGTCAAGTCCACCCCCAACAGTACGCGATTATAATTCAACACGCTCAGAAAGCCTGCCACATTCTCAGGACGTGGATACATGGGGACTCCGCGGAGATTGCCGATGCAAAGGAGTCTCCTAAGCAGGTCAGAGCTGCCCGCAAGGCAAAGGGAAAAACAGCCTCGACCCGTGCTGTTGCTGCGGCGACTAGTAAATCCAAGGCCAAGGCTTCGAAGTCAATCCCAATCACTCCAAAGCGCCCAGGAAGTAGGTGTCTATATCCGGCGGTCTCCGTTGTCTCCAACTTGTGCATATCTTAGGGTCCGACCTGTCTCAACAGGCTGTATTGCCGGTCACGCCCAAGACTAAGAAAGAGGTTGCGGGCATGCGGAGAAATTCGCGTCGGATCGTGTCACGTTTAAGTATGTCCATTTCCCCCAGGCTTCGCTCTTATTGACTTTTGCCTTTCC
The DNA here is from genome assembly GCA_003313725.1 of Russula sp. MG48. Taxonomy (NCBI): domain Eukaryota; kingdom Fungi; phylum Basidiomycota; class Agaricomycetes; order Russulales; family Russulaceae; genus Russula; species Russula sp. MG48. The sequence continues at coordinate 8,822 of QLOS01000121.1, read as the reverse complement.
ATTTAGATATGACCATCCACCTCGTAGGTTTCATCGGGCACGTTATCCTCAAGCTCGAGCTCCTGCAGATTGCAAGGCAAGTTTGTGAACACCCTTCAATTGGTCAGCATGATGGTAAGTTTCCATGACTGTACTTACCTTGACTTCATTATGATGCGCAATCAAGAGTTTGTCCAGTTTTCCATTCAGTTGGCGCACGAATATGTGAAGTTGGGAAAATTGAGGGAGGCTGGAGGCATCTACAAACGCAGCCTGAATCCCACGCGGACCCAGACGGTATCGAATGAGACTAAGGTTGTTCTCCTTCTACGTCACGCGGAGTCTTTGACCAAGATTGGCGATGTCACCCAAGGGTAATTTACCTGCTTCGACTATTGCGACGCTCTAACCCTGCAATCAGCATTGCCTTGTACTCCGAAGCACTACAATTATCAGATAGCTTACCCCTGTCCGAGAGGGAGACGTCAACTGCTGATCGCGTGCATTCGCACGTAAATCGCCTCCAACGAACTGCATTGGCCGCCAACGTGTTTGCTCAGATCAAATCGGCTCAAGTGAGTGCCTCTCTCTCGGGACAAGCAATTTATTGACACACCCTAGGACGACCCTACCTCATCACTCACCAGTCTCCTACAGGCGATGCGACTCTGGAATCGTGCCGTTAATACGTTATCTCACCTAGGCTTGCGCGAAGGTCCTGTAAACGGTACCTCTGCCCAGTCCAATCCGTTCGATGTGTCTCCGGACAGTGGAAAAGTTTCACCAACGAAAGATGAAAACCACTCTACCGGTTCTAGCACGATATTGCATCATGCTCGCGCACTCACAAATGGCCTAGAATGGGAAATCGCCGAAGGCATGCTCGAGACGACACTGTCTCTCGCAAACTTCTATCTCCTTAGAGGATCAGTTCGAGAGGCGGAATATTTTATACGAGAAGCTGAGCAGCTTGCCAGTTCCATGAACGCCCCAGCCCTGCTCTGTCGGGCTCTCGCAATGAAGGTCGAGGTTCAGCTTCAGCTCAGACAACTTGACACTGCACTCACCACACTACGTGCGGCAACCGACGCTCTCACCGACATGACGAGTCCCGATGCGGCCAAGCTGCGCAAGCTGTACGGAGAACACAGCGAGCTTTTGTTGCAAGACAAGGATGCCCAGTCGCAGTATACCGAGGCCTTGAAGATGTTAGAAAAGCTGGATAAGATGTTTTCAGGGCTTGATGGAAATAACAGGCATTGCTTTCCTTTCCTCTGGAGGTCGACCTCAGCTCACAACTCTCCAGACGATCAAGCGTTCCGCTGTCGAGTCCTCGTCGCTCAAGGGGGGGCTTGGAGCCGCCTGCTCCCGCTCTTTTTTGTGCAGTCTTGCGTCAACATAGTGAGCTCTCGCAACCCAAATAACTGCAGCGGCTTTGTTCTCATCTTCGCGTCAGTCTGGCTGTTGCGCAACGATATTGGCGATGAATACGAGTGCTTATTGCAAAAGCTGTCTCAGTTGGCTCCTTTGGCTGATATCCAGGTAAGTGTCTTCCTGGAGAGAAGGCACAATCCCATATAGTCATACTTGGCACAGGCAGAAGAGCGATCCTTACTTGCGAGGTTAACGCTTCATGACGCCTATGACCACTTCCAAGAGGACATGTTTCTCAGCAGTATCAGAGAGTCGGGTATGTTTCCCTTCATACCAACGGAACACCACCAGTTTAAGGATACCGTCAGTTCTGTCACTCCCCATGGGAATATCCGGAGACAAACATCTGACGACAATGTCGGCGCAAGTAATCATGCGTACCCTGACGGATGCAGAAAAGCTCTTTCGCTCAGACCTCACATCTACAGCCCATTGCGGGAGCGTGCCCCGGGTCCGCGAAGCAGCAATTTCGTTGGCACTCATTCGGTCATTTCAATCATCGCTGGGCGCGAGCGACAGCTCTCTTCTTGTTGCGAACTTACTAGGTTGATCTCATTTCTACGGTTGGGCCCGGTCAATGCGACTCACTTCGAACCCCAGACGCATGTGCTAATGTCACACTAAGGCGGGAGATTCTCGAGGTTATTTCATATAAACTTCCCTCTAGAGACCGGGATGACCTCCGCTGGCCCGCCCTGACTGGCAGCAACGAGCAGCTAGACAGCTTGCGTGGTAGAAAGGATGGGGTAGGACTATCCCCGTTCGACTCCGACGACAATGACGAGCAGTCTGAGGACTTGCTGCTTGCGGAATACTGGGCATCTATACGCGCGAAGTACCAACAGTTACCATTCAATGCAGCCGACCTCGCTCGCTCGAAGGTGGAAAACCTGCCGGTGAACTGGACAACCGTACATATCTATGTGACCGAAGATCGAAATACGATGTTCGTTTGCCGACAGCGTGCTAATCAGCAGCCTCTGGTTTTCTCGTTGCCGCTAAAGGGACGGAGAGAGACGGAGGAGGATGAGCATCTCACTTTCGATGACGCGATTGCGGAGCTCCGGGAGATCGTGCGCCTGAGCGACGTGAGCACTAAAACTGCGATTAACGTCAAAGGGCAAGATCAAAGTGCTCGCGCAGCCTGGTGGGCAGACCGCATGGCATTGGACACGAGACTCAAGGAGCTGTTGGAAGGCATAGAGTTCTGCTGGTTTGGCGCTTTTAAGGTTTGTTTTTGTATCCCGATTTAGTTGATTTGCTTGTCGACTAATGACCCCTTGTAGGCCATTCTTAGCGAGCATGTGTTGGTCCCGAAAGAAGCCATGTCAGCCTTCCGGAACCGGCTCGTCAGAATATTCGAACAGACCATTGGGGCTCAGGGTAAAAAGCAAAGCACTCGCATGCATCTTGACGACTCCTTACTTGAATGTTTCTCTCGACTCTCGCCCAAATGCCGCGACGAGGAGCTTGAAGACCTCGTCTACTTCATTCTCGACCTGTACCAGTTCCATGGGGTGCAGGTTGCCATCGCGGAGGTGGACGTTGATCACGTTGTGATCGACTTGCGCACAGCACTTGAGGAGCACGCCGCGAGGGTCCGCGGCCGTGTCAGTTCGCAAGACGACGAGCACGTGTTCTTGGTGCTGAACCGGTGTTTGCAAGAGATACCATGGGAGTCGCTCCCCATCCTGCGCGGGAGAAGTGTCAGCAGAATACCGAATGTCGACTTCCTCGTTGATCGGCTCGAGTTTGCTCAGCGCCGCCGCCAGTCAGGGAGCCGGAACTCAGAGCAGTTTGACGGGCATACTCAACTAGACCCGTCAAATACATACTACGTCTTGAACCCCAGTGGCGATCTTGAGGGTACCGAGCGTCGTTTTTCACCCTGGTTGAGGAGCATGCAAGCAATCGGATGGGATGGGATCATCGGTCGTGCGCCGAGTGAGCAAGAACTCTCACACGCCCTAGCGAAGAATGAATTATTCATGTATGTCCCAGCTTTGCTCCGACTACGCAGTGCTTTTCTGATGGTGTCTTCTTGTTTAAGTTACTTTGGTCACGGAGGTGGAGAACAGTACATACGGTCGCACAAGATTCGACATCTACCCCGGTGTGCGGCTACCATGCTCTGGGGCTGTTCTTCGGGCCTGCTGAGGGACATGGGCGAATTTGACCGTGTTGGGACACCCTACAACTATATGCTGGCAGGATGGTGAGTGATCTCCTCACGCTACTATTTGTCTCCATTCTCAAATGACGGTTGCAGCCCAACTCTGATAGCGAATCTCTGGGATGTGACAGATCGCGACATCGACAAGCTTACACAAGCGGTATTCGACAAAATGCGCCTCACGCCGGAAGCACATCGAGAGAGGCTCGATGCGTCCAATACAGATGGTATCTCCATCGTCAGAGCCCTCGCAGAAGCTAGAGAGGCTTGCAAGCTTAAGTATATTACTGGTGCAGCTCCCGTAGTGTATGGAATACCCTTCTACTTGTGATTACTTCATGTAATTGGCATATAACCCAGTAAGCTCTACCGTTTCCGCTCCGCGGAAGACCACCTATCATAGAAATACATTACAACACACTTTTGACGTACAGTGAAAATGTTAGATAATAAAATGGATACAGGCCTGAACATGAGATCTACTTGGGCATCTAGGTGGACACATCAAAATCTATGTAAGGTTGGCGCCGGCACCGATAACAGCGTGAATGAGGCCACAGGTTAGACCTGACTAGTAGGGTGTCCTGGTTGTCTGCTTCCTTGAGCGCACACCGCTTCGGAACTTGAGAGGCAGTATGCCAGAGAGCCGACGGCCTGGCAATGGCAGTTAGCCATACATGGAAGCAAGAAAGTAGCCGTGGCTTACTGTAAAGACCAAACAAACGTAAGTCGGCAGTGAGCCAATGACGTCTGTGCGTCGAAAGAAAGTCAGGTTGATTTCCTTTTTCCTATCTTCGAATGGTTGCTAACCTATATTGGCACCTGAGTTCGCAGGAAGTTCGTATAAGCGCAAAGGGCATGAGTTGTAGGGAGGAAAAGCGGCTTACCGAACCCCACTGGCGCATTTGGAAACGATCCGCGCAGCTGAGCAAAGGCAATCATCGTAGCTATTGGTAGAATCAAGACCGCAGTCTCGATCCTGTGGCGAAAGAATACAGCCTTTATCATGGCAGCCATTTGTGCGAGACTAATTAACCCTAGAAAGACGTCTGCAGGTCAGAAAGCCGGGGCAGGGGGCCCATGAAAGGGTCATACACATTCCAAGGATGATCGAGATGACATAGAGTTTGGCGGACAAAGCACGCTTGAAGAAGAGATTCACAGATGCTACGGGGTGTGCATCTGCTTTGGTACTACCCAATGTCGTAGTAAATCCGCTAGATTGAAAAATAATTTTTCAAGGGCTCTCTGGCGGCACCGTGAAAAAATAAATACTCACAATACGGTACCAGTAACATTATAGATCCAAACCCCTACAGCCTGGCCTGTGTCATCCGTCTGTGCAGAAATCGACGCTGATGCGGTGTACCTAAAGAAAATCATAAAGATTGTTATTTCCCAATACATTTAATCGGCTTGGTACTTGCTTGTCAAACGGATAGTCGACAAGATCTGCCCGTGCTTGGAGAGGGTGGGGACGTGTGTCCAGCTGCGTTCGGAACACTGGCAGAGCGGAAGGGCCGTTCAGTGCAAAAGCCGTAGCGTTGTGTCGGAAGGTCGGCTGGGACGCAGCATCATTGTCGGAGGGAGGATTTTGAGGTGATGATCCACCAAGGCTCAGAAATTGGTTGCTAGACCAGCAATTGAGGATGACTAACAAAGAAATCAATGCTCAGAATACGCACGGATTGACGTAAATATCAACCACGGGGCATGCGGGGATTTGCGTGTTGCTTTCAGCAGCACCTCCAATACAATCGTCCCCGATGATCCTCCAGTCGAGCGTGACAACATTTTGCAGGGGATCCAAGGAAATCAGACCGAGCTCGAACAAAACGCTCCTTGCAGCCGGTGGACGCGGGAATGAGCCTTCCAAGTCTGACACGCGTAGGTACCATCCGATGATAATGCTAACGCAAGTCATGATTGACGCAGCAGCTAGACAGCATAGGATCCACGACGGCATGGGCCATTTTTTGTTAGGGAAAGTACGGGAATGAGTAAGGTAAGTCATTGGCACCAAAGATGAAGAGCGGGCTAGTGTGGGTGTTGCTAGGCAAGGAGTCAATATGTTGTGCGAACCCTACAAGTGTAACTGCGGTGAGATTAACCGAGCGAATGTCGGTATATGTGGGGTGTCTTCGGGCGGAAGCCTTGCCATTTCTGCGTTGTGGAGGGTGCTTTGAGAATGAAGGGTAGAACATGATGCACGTCATTTACCAAAGCCTTGCGTTGCACATGAGGACATGCCAGTGCTGCGGTGCCAAACACACCTAACCGCATTTTCAGAGGCACCCACGCGGCCGGGCCGACCTGATTTTCGAAGCTTTACTGGCCAAACGTGGAGGTATGGTATGAGAAGGCAACTTGAAGATGAAGCGACGATTCGTTCTGTGGAAGCGTTTCTCGTAAGTGCGTCAGACCGGCGAAATTTGAAGGAGCGGGCGAAGACGAAACCGACAGGAGTGAATTGATAACTTGAACTTCAAGTTGAACCCCAGCTCACAAGTGGCGCGCTCGACACACCTGCACATACATAACCTTAGCAGTTGTCAACTTAGTACAGAGCCATAAGTCCGCGGGAAAGAAAAAAGCACGAAACGCCCCGACCCGGGCCAGATCCGTTGACAATTGAACGCGGAGATGAAGGCCCAGCCTTGTCAGTCATGACAGGAGGTAGACGTAAACGCATGTAAGTGCCCATTAACTAATGCCTACAGCATTAACTCGCCTCGGGGCTATGCTCAGCGCTCAGCTCCGGAATGCGAAAAGCGGAACGCAGAATTCGCGGAATTATTCCGGACCTGAATCACTGGCACGTCCAGCGTCATTTCATGGCACGCTTTTTTTTTTCTCAGCTGGGAACAATGTGGCAGGTTTGTCGAAGTTTTCGCAGTGTTGAGTAGATTTCTCGAGGTCTAGACCCCATGGCGGAAATCCAATAACATCTTTGTACTTACATACATGTTGCGTGTAATAAATGCAGATTCACACATTAATATATAGTAATGCGACTTGCGCTAGACCTGTCAGGCCCACGGACTTCTTCCGAGGAGCCTCATTGTTTGAACGAGTCTTCCGTTCGCACTCACCGGCGAAGTGTTGGAATGAGGAGCCGATCTCGCACAGCACACGAGGGACTGGGATTCAAACGAAAATGATCTCATATTGTATCTGCTGTGCAGCTGCGACTAGGCAATGCGTGCGTACGAGGCATTGCTAGTCCTACTAGCGGCCTTCACATCCGACCTCAACGATATGGCATGGCCTCCCTGCGACCCAAATACTGCCGATCTCATACCTGCAAAGAAGTCGGGAGGCGGTGTAATGGACCACGACTACGTCTCCGCACGCGCCGGGCTCACCCCAAATTCACTCAGCTTTGGCCGAAAGAAGGGCCTCGTCCCCTCTGAATGCCCTGTAGGGCCAATGCTTGGGCCCCAAGTTATTCTCACTTTAGAGTCTGATTGACCGACACTCATGACCGCGAGACGGCCCCCGACAAGGCTATGTCTTTCTAACAGCATCGTTCTTGACCTTTGTTGTCCCCGCAGAGAATCACGCGTCGAGACAGCAAAGGTAGTAGGTCCCATTGATCGCTGGGTGAAGAGGTGAAGGAGCGGGCCTCACTCGTCGTATGTGCATGCGAAAGACGAATCCTGTGTGAGCTGTGACTCGGATGAATTGCCAGGCTCCACAGTTGAGGCCTTTGAGGCTTGAGCGGGGCTTGAGGGGTTATGTAATCGCCGCGGCGCTTCTTGGCGCTGTAATCGACTCACGTTCGACTTTCATCGACCTCGACCACCTTCCAGGCCCATCAACAGTCATAATGGTTCGCAATGAGCTCGCCAAGGATGATTTATTAGTCTGATCCATGACCTTCTCAGATTATTCCAGTCCGTTGTTTCTCATGTGGGAAGGTCATTGGTGATAAATGGAACGCCTATCTTGAGCTCCTTGCAAAAGACATGAGTGAAGGGTCCGTCGCCGACTCTGCGTTCGCTTCGTCTCCCCTATTCACACCTGCTTTTTTCAGCGATGCTCTTGATGAGCTGCAACTCAAAAGATACTGTTGCAGGCGTATGGTTCTCACACATGTAGATCTTATCGAAAAGCTCTTGCATTATAATCGTGCGTTTCCGAACGAAAACTCCCCTTCGTTTGCTCCATCATGCTGACTACACCTCTGATAGCGATGGAGAGAACAAAGGAGCGGGGCCAGTTCGCAGCGTAGTATTTGTATTCTTCTGTAAGTTACAATATCTTGTACACATTTTATAGTCGCAAAGTAACACTCTGTCCCGAAGCACTCTCAGCAGTGTAGGATTCCTCTAGCCCCTTTAGTCTATAGGCTACCGCCGTGTGTGTTGCGCATACTACGTCTAATTGCACACCCATTCTTACCTCCTATGTCTTCCTGGTGGGTCCCCACTCGATGCGTTTGAGATATTCCCACGCCGAGCGGCCCCAAAATTTTTGTACTCGGAGGGCCTCTATATACTTTCAGATGTCAGCTCTGGTCGGCCCTCTCTGACAGTTTACAAGCTTGTTACTTCCATCTCGTTTCGAATCCAGACTCAGCCCTCCATTTGTTCCCCCAGAATATCGGTCTCATGAATAGAACCTACGCCGAACCGAGGGGACCTGTAACGTTGGCATGTGTTTGTACCCTCTCGGGGTGTTTGTTCTCAGGTGCAGGGCCCATTTGCTGCACGGTGTGCTGCTGGGTTTGCTTGGTCACGTCACCCTCGCCATCGAAAAGCGCAGCTATCTCTTCGAGGGAGAGGCCCCTGGTCTCCACGACGAAGAGGTAGAGATAAATGACCTCAATCGTGAGCAGGATACAATAGACGATCTATGCGTTCAACTCCTGGGAACGAGCTGCTATGCAACAAATCAAGGAGAGCCTACGTAAGACCCCCCGTGTGGGGATCCACCACAATCGGGTTGAAGACGATTGTACGCGAGATCATGAAGCTGAATAAAGTGAGGCTTTTGGCATCGAGTATATGTGATATAATCAAGGGCGTGAATGCCAAGGCTGTTGAAACCTGCGTCAGCGTAAGTACAGAAGAAGTACTTTGCTGTCTGATTCGGTACGCTCAGGCTCACATGACGCGCTTCCTTCAAGTTCCAGCGCCAAATCAGCCACCTGGCTTACATGCTGCATCCATCTTCATGACGCCCATTGCTACTGCTATTGCCAGTCAATTCCTGAGGTGAACATATACTTTCC
>QLOS01000116.1:0-33998 GCA_003313725.1 Russula sp. MG48 | reverse complement strand
AGTTTTTCGTAGGAAACCTGATGCTCGGGCTGGGTCTGATGCCTTTTGCTGATGTCGAGCCATACTACAGCTTTGCAACTTGTTCTTGATTGGCTTTGGTCTTGTACGCATGCTGGGTTAGGGTGAAACTGGTGTTAGACCTGAAGTTGTAACAAGCCTGTGATCAGGCTGCGCTCATACAATACTGCCTCATGTTACTCGTGACTGATATTGATACAGCACAGCCCTCTGCTGTGCGCTCTACTTATGCTACTGGCTGACCTTTACTATGACTCACGGGCGTGACCCTATGTCACGCCTAGAGTTTCCAGGTCCGGTCAGGTCCGGTTTTTGGCCCCTTTTGGCTGCAACCGCAACCGCAACCGGTTGCTCTGCTCACAAAAAATGACCAACTGCGACCGCAACTGCGGCCGACCAGTTGGTCACGGTTGTGCGTCGGTTGAAACCGGTTGAAACCGACAGCAGCAGGGAATAAAATTTATTTATTAATCTACACTAATACAAGACCTCCGTCTCACGTTTGGAGCGGAGGGACGTATGTACTATACAGTATTTACTATCTATCAACTATAAAGACCCCTCCGTCTCGTTGTTTAGAGCGAGGGAGGGGTCGCGGGCATCAGCATCAGCGTGGAACGGAACGGAACGGAACCCCTCCGTCTCGCGTTTAGAGCGAGGGAGGGGTCGCGGGTGTGGGCGTAGAGTGGAACGGAGCCCCTCCATCTCGCGTTTGGAGTGAGGGAGGGGCCGCGGGCGTGTGCGTCGGCCTGGAACGGATCGGATTGGAACCCCTCCGTCTCGCGTTTGGAGTGAGGGAGAGGTCGTGGGCATGTGGAACGGAACCCCTCCGTCTCGCGTTTGAAGTGAGGGAGGGGGGTGCTGTCAGACCAAAGACGGAGCCCCTCCATCTCGCGTTTGGGACGAGGGAGGGGAGTACTGCCAGAGAAAAAGATGGAAACCCCCTCCGTCTCGCATTTGGAGCGAGGGAGGGGGTGCTGGCCTGGAACTTGAACAGACATTCAGTCGAACGTAGTAGCTTAGAAAACAAAAAACATACCAGGGCACAAGGGGCTAGGAAAGCCCCTTGTGCCCGTCCCACTGCCGGCGCATGTGGCCGATTGTCGCCTCTGACTCGCGATTAGAGCGAGCGAAGAGATGGCGGCATTGTGGTATGTGACATCGTAGTTGTAGTGTCGTGGTCATAGATTGTAAGAGTAGAGAAAAAACGCACGCGTGTTGTCATTGACTTGCACAAACATGTGCAAACATTGGCAGTCCGCCCCGTTTCCCTTAGATTTGGTACTATCAATCAAATTAGAATATATTAAATAAAGATTATCACATACTATTGGCAAGGTTAGGTAAGCCAGTTGCGACCAGTTGCGACCGGTTGGAGTGGTGAGGCTGAAATCACCAACCGCAACCAGCAGGTTTATGTAAGATGCCCAACCGGAACCGGAAGTCCGGTTGCTTGCAGTTGAAGTCCAGTTGAGTTCCGGTTTTTTTCCAGTTGTAGCAACTGGACCTGGAAACTCTAGTCACGCCCAGACTCGCACTGCATTGCTGATATGACTCGGATGGCAGTAGCACATGACTCCTCCTGTAGAGCCTATATAACGGCTCTAGTTTACGCCAGTCAAGCCCTAAGCTTGACTTAGTTTCGCAATCGATTCTAGTCTCGAACCTCTCACTCCTGCTTCCTCTCTCAGACATGATCTAGCCCTCTGAGAGTAGTAAGAACTTGCTTCGTCTCACATGCCCCTCTGAGTCGCTGTAAGACTCAGCTCTGGATCGTGTCCCTAGATATCATCCTTATCTAGACGCCTATCTACTTCACGTTCACTACAAGTCACCCAGCAGCTTCATGTGTCAAGTCACATGGGAAGGAGCTCGTTACCTTCACGCTCAACGCACTTGCGCTCAGTCACTCATACATAGGCACATGCTCCCACATCATGTTCACGTGACATGCCTCGCACACAGTCTCAAGTCGCACAAGTTGTGCTACCGGCCTGTCGAGCCGTAACATAAGTCAAGCTTCCTTCACCGTTGTGGATGGTGTGCCACCACATCAGAACTCACCTGAAAGGAGATTATCCTAGACCACCTACGATCCACACATTCTGGATACTAGCCTCCGCTGACGCAGTAGAATTCGTCCCAGGAGCAGCGAAACACAAAACTCGTCAAGAAAGACACACAGGCTTACACGCATACTTCTGCAGAAGCCAGTACTGCCCATATCACGGCACACAGTAAAAGACTATACCTGGTATAGCAAGGAAGCCTGCACACTTCGCAGCAACACTGGAACTCAACACATACAATGAATACCTCCGTTGCCTAGGCCACCTCTACAAATGAAAATTCATCCTCAACAGCTGGGGTCAACAGATCGACCAAGCAGCAGACCAACACGAACTCATTTGCCCTGTTACGTGCATAACTGAACCCACAGAGCTTCACCATTCCCTCCAAATCGAAGTAATAGTCTTCAACCAAGTATACAGGGAGTGGCAAGACAAGTTTATAGCCCTTGAAGCAGCACTCGCCCTCTTACTCCTCACTCAGCGCACTGGAGAGACAATGCAGAACCCATAGGTATCGCACACCTACAGAAGTCAATCCTGACCAACTAGCAGCTGCCATCACCTGGACTGAAAGACAACTCACTCGCGCACAAAACGACGTCACCAATCACACACAGGTCTGCCAGTGGACATGCATAGGAGAATACAGCCCCGTCCACCTGCTACTGGACGACATCCTCCGAGAAATCGAGGCCTTTGCAAGAGAAATAGAACACATTGTTAATGCCTACTTTGAGGCAGCCGGCTTCCCCTTGTAGAAAGGAAAGGCAATCCTGGAGATAATCAGAGCTGACATCTGCGCAAATGCACTCACTAGAGCCCCCATCAGAACTCAGGATGACCTCCCAGATTATATCAAAGGTGAAGCCTATTGGTGATGCAACCAGCAGAACACTCACTGGTGTTACCATATCCGCCTCTTCACCACGGTAGGGATCATTGAAAGACCTATTGAGTACATCAACGACAACTGGCACATCCTCGACTACAATCAAGGAAGTTATGTCACCAGCCTTGAAGGACTCCTCGACCGAGAAAATGTCAACAAAACAGGGCTAGGCCACAGCTCCCTCAGGCCTGAGTCACCGGAAGCCATTGAGGTAGTCCCTCCCAGCACTAACACGTCCTCCTTCCAGAGCGCAGACAAAGGAGAAGAACCAACGCCAGGACCAGTCCCACAAGCTATCACACCCCTAGAAGAGTTCCTTAGCACAGGACTCCAGGACGTAGCAACACTACAAGGAAGCAACCCACTTCAACCGGAGACGGGCACAACCCACACTTACTCCAGATTGCACATGTGGCAACACAGCCTACAGCACCCCCACCAATACTCCAGCCACCCAATCCACCAGTCATGGCCATGCCAGCACCAGCAGCCGCCACAGCACAAACCAATGGACGACTAAAAGGAAAGGAACCCACAACCTTCGAAGGAGATCACACCAAAAGCGACAACTTCCTTAGGGAGTTTAGACTCTACAGAATCCTGAACCGGGCTGATGAGAACATGACCAACCTGTATGCCAGAGTGGCGTTGGCCCTATCCTTCATCAGGGGACCCCTCGTCGACGACTGGGGAGACATGCAGTCTGCCAGCCTCATCAAAAAGACCACCCACACAGCAAACAGAATCACGAAAAACGATGAGGTCCTCTGGACCAGCTTCGAAGCTGACTTCAAGAGCCACTTCATGGACATGGCCAAGGCCCAGAATGCATACAACAAGCTCATGGCCCTCCAGATGCAGGGGAATGACATTGATGGCTACATCGCATCGTTCAATCACTACATACGAAACTCAAACTGGACAATGGGCGACCAAGGGACCCTGGAAAAGTTCAAAAGAGGACTCCACCGAGGGATCGCCCTCAGTGTCATGAACCGAGAAAATATCCCAACCACAATTGAAGACTGGCAGGAGGCCACCAGAAAGGAAGTGCTCAGGTGAGCACAGATTGATGCTGACCTAGGTCCAGTGCCACAACAAGGACACTTTGTTCTGTGCCCCACCTTCTTCAAAACACAGAGCAAGCCGGCCTTGAAGCCAAGGAACGACAGCTACACACCCATGGACGTGGACGTGGCACAAACAAGCATGCCGTTGTGCATGGGAGGACCTCTCACAGATGAGGAATGCCAACAGCTCTGCAAAGAAAACAAGTGCTTCTACTGCAAGGCAGTGGGGCACACAGCAAACAAGTGCCACAAAAAGGCAGCTGCGAGACCACCGTGTGCATCGCAGGTCGCAGAAATACAAAAGGAAGAACTTGCGCCTAGCGACAGTGCAAGTCAAACCAGCTCTCAAACAGCGACCAGCGATGTTGTCACACAGATACACTCCATGACTACGGAAGAAAGGAGAGGCATCTATGATACCATACTTACCAAAGATTTGGATTTTTAAGGAAGCTCGATCTATCGGCCTGGGACCGAGCTTCGCACATATGTACCATGTACGTGTCTCATCGAAATAGTGTCAATGTTGATATTCTCTTTTTGAGCACAAATGGGAAGGCCAAGAAAAAGCCCTTATAGACAGCAGGGCCATGGATAATTTCATAGACCAGAAGATGGTGCGACAACTGCACCTGGTTCCTTGCAAATTGAAGGAACCACGACTACTCTACAACATAGATGGCACCAAGAACCACAGCGGTTGAGTGGTGAGCTACTGCAACCTGCTGATATCAAGGAACAAGAACAAAAGCATGCAACACTTCTTCATCGCCAACCTGGGAAGGGACCGCATCATATTGGGCTTCCCATGGTTACAACACTTCAACCCACAGATCAACTGGACCAAGGGACAGATCGGTGGAGAACCCTTCACTGCCAAAATCACCAGCAGACGCGCCCCAGACCCCCTGAAGAACCTAATGAGGTATGCGCAACTACTAGGAGCCACACTAAGGATGCAACAATGGGAGGAAGGTGATACACTCATCCTCTGGATCAACCGCACCAATATAGCACAAGAATGGGTGATCAAGGCCCACCAGCAGCACACAGCACCCATAGCACAAGATGTGCCTCCAGAATACCAACACCATTGGAGGGTCTTCTTGGAAGAAGAGGCCCAATGCTTCCCACCAGCATGAGAGGATGACCATGCCATTACCCTCAAGCCTGACGCACCAATGACGCTAGACTGCAAGGTATACCCACTTAATCCACAAGAGATGTTTGCCACAGATAAGTGGATCCAAGAACACCTAGAAAAAGGATACATCCAGCTGTCAAAGTCACCCTATGCAGCACCCTTCTTCTTTATTAAAAAGAAGGATGGATCACTAAGGCCAGTACAGGACTACTGCATGCTAAACAGCTGGACCATCTGAGACGTCTACCCGCTCCCAGACATCTCTGTACTCACCAGGAACCTTGAGGGCCGTGCCCTGTTCACCAAGTTTGACATTTGGTGGGGATACCACAACGTCCGCATCAAGGAAGGGGATCAATGGAAGGCAGCCTTCAAGATGCTGCAAGGACTCTTTGAGCCAAAGGTAATGCTGTTTGGCCAGTGTAATGTGCCAAGCACCTTCCAACGAGTCATGGATCGACTCCTACGACCCCTAAAGCTAAAGTACCCAAGAATGGTCTTCATCTACATGGACAATATCCTCATTGTGACGCCACTCAACCTCAAGCTGCACCAACGCATTGTTCACAAGCTATTGGACCTCTTTGAGGCAGAATCCTTCTTCCTTAAACCACAGAAGTGCCTCTTTAAGCAAAGACGTGTGGAATATCTGCGACTGATCATTGATGGCGAATCGCTCTGCATAGAGTCCAGCAAATTAACAGGAATCAAGGAATGGCCCAGAATCCTTAAAAGTGTTAAGGAACTGCAATCAACACTGGGAGTGCTTGGCTATCAAAGGCCATTCATTCCAGGATTTGCAGAAATTGCCAGACCCCTCACCAACTTGCTCAAAAAGGGCGTGCCATTCATCTGGACTGATGAGTGCACGCAAGCAATAGACAAACTGATCAACATCGTCACCAGTGACCCGGTCCTCTGGCAACCCAGCCCAGCGTGCCCCTACGAGCTAGAAGTGGACGCCTCTCAAAACGCGACAGGCGCAATCCTATACCAGTGCGATGCACAAGGCAGATGACACCCAGTAGGCTACGACTCAAAGACCTTCACTGCAGCAGAACACAACTACCCGATATGGGATCAGGAGTTCCTTGCCATCGTGCATGGCCTAGAACATTGGTGCCACCTCCTTATGGGCGCACAACACCAAGTAGTGGTCGTCACCAACCACAAAAACCTCCAGTACTACCGCTTGCCCCAGAAGATTAACAGGTGTATTGCGCGCTACATACTGACCCTAGGCGATTATGATGTCACCCTTGTACACCAACCTGGTGCCAGCAATAGGGCCAATGCCCTGTCACGACGACCAGACTTCAATGATGCAAGCTCCGACAACGAAGAAGTCATTGTGCTCCCCAATCAGCTCTTCACCAACACCGCAGAGGCCGTGGACATGGAAGATGATACCATCAACAAACAGAAGGATCATGAGACCACCCTCAGCACGTGGGCAAAAACCTACCCACTGGAACGCCAGCCCAGCAGAGCCTGGTGGCATGGCAGCTGCCTGGTTGTCATGGCAGACAACAGCCTTAGGAGGGGAGTAATTTCCCTTCATCATGACTCACAGACCACCGGCCACCCAGGAATCCTCAAAACATGCCTAATGATCGTGCAAAATTACTGGTGGCCTAACATGAAACAAACAGTCCTTGCCTACGTCAAAGGATGCACCACCTGCCAAGCAACAAAGGCAAACACAACCAAGCCAGCACCACCAATAGTACCCATCACCACGAATGAGGGAGCCCTCCCCTTTGAGACCATAGCTCTAGACCTCATCGTAAAACTCCCCAAGTCACAAGGCTTCGACTCAATCCTCACTGTCACAGATCATGACTGTTCAAAGGCAGCTATTTTTATACCATGCAACAAGACTAACACCGCACTGGAGATAGCCGCACTCTATGCCAAGAATGTCTTCCCACACCACAGCATCCCCCGAAAGATTATTAGTGACCGAGGAACGCACTTTGCCTCACACTTCCCAAGAGAGCTGTGCAAGATCCTCGGGATATCACAGAACATCAGCACAGCCTACCACCCGCAGATGGACAGCCAGTCAGAAAGAACAAACCAATGGCTTGAACAGTATCTGCATATTTATGTTAACCACCAGCAGAACGACTGGGCCTCTCTGTTGCCTATCACCCAGTATACTCACAATGCATGGCCCAGCAGTACAACCAAGAAAGCTCCATTCGAACTCCTACTGGGGCACATCCCTTGCGCCCATCAGCCCCCGAGATCCGAGAAAATACTGTCCATCACTGAGCGACTTGATCGCATCAAAGAAGCATGAACTGCGGCACAAGCAGCCATCACGAATGCCCACACCATGGTAGCCAACAGAAAGGGATCCAAGTTTAGACCATTCGCAAAAGGACAGAAAGTCTGGCTTGAAGGAAAGAATATCCAAATCACGCAGCCCAGCGCCAAGCTCGCAGCTAGGTGGTACAGCCCATTTGCCATCACTAATGTCATCTCCCCAGTGGTATACCAACTCGCAATACCACCGCAGTGGAAACTCAGAAAAGTCCACAACATCTTCCATGCCAGTTTATTGACCCCGTACATAGAAACCCCTGAACACGGCTGGAACTTCAAAGAACTGCCTCCTGATGTCATCAACGGAGAAGCAGAGTATGAAGTTGAGGCCATTCTAGACCACTGCCTCTTTGGAAAGGCAAAAACCCCTCAATACCGCATCAGATGGAAAGGATACTCTGTAGCAGAAGACACATGGGAACTGTGCAGCAACCTGAAACACGCACTAAAATTAGTACTCAAGTATCACTGAGAAAACTCCACCACAGTTTGGAAAATGCTTATAAGGACCACCCTCAGCTCAGCAGGGACATCACCACTTCGCTCCCTTTGTACCCCATCTCCACCACCAGCTTACTCTACACTCTCCATGACCACCGATGGCCCACAACAAGTCCAACAGCTCCAAGAGGAAGGCAGCAGTGGCCCTACCACCATGACCCCTACGATGACGACCAGCTCTCAGGATGACAGCAGCCCCCACACTGCACAGGTCCCCTTCTCCACCCACATACTCACTATCGTCGACAGCAACAAGACCAGTGTTATGGCTCAATGGGCCGGTAGCACAACTTGTGCAATGCGAGACTGTATGTGAGGTGTGTCATGTGAGTATGATGCGGCAACACGTGCCTATGGGTGAGTGACTGAGCGCGAGTGACTTGGGCGCGAAGGTAGTGAGTTCCCTCCCATGTGACCGCGGGGATGGCGAGTGACTTAGAATAAATGCGAAGTAGATAGGCGTCTAGATAGGGATGATATCTAGGGACATGATCCAGAGCTGAGTCTTGCAGCGACTCAGAGAGGCGTGTGAGACGAAGTGAGTTCTTACTGCTCTCAGAGGGCTAGACCACATCTGAGAGAGGAAGTGGGATGAGGAGTTCAAGACTTTAGTCGATTGCGAAACTAAGTCAAGCTTGGGGCTTGACTGGCATAAACTAGAGCCCTTATATAGGCTCTACAGGAGGGATCACATGCTACTGCTATCTGAGTCAAAACAGCGATGCAGTGTGGGTCTAAGTGTGACATAGGGTCACACTTGTGAGTCATGGTAAGGGTCAGCCAGTAGCGTAAGTAGAGCGCACAGCAGAGGGCTGTGCCATATCAGTATTAGACACGAGTAACGCAAGGCAGTATCATATGAGCACAGCCTGATCACAGGCTGCGCTGCCAAGCCAGATCACATCAGTCATGAGCAGGAGTCATGGTAGGTAAAAATAGATAGTCCAGACTGTAGCAAGCATACCAGAGATCGTTAGAGTTTCCAGGTCCAGTTGTTGGAACTGAAAAAAAACTGCAACTCAACTGGACCTCAACTGCAAGCAACCGGACTTTCAGTTGCAGTTGGGCCCCAGCACAGCATGGAGCAGTTGCAGTTGCCAAAAATGGCCCCTCCCCTTCAACCAGTTACAACCAGTTGCAACTGGTTGCAACCGCTCATCCTTGCATCCAACACGTGGTGCAGAGCTACCTACCTTATCCATGCCGCAACAGGTAAACAAACCAGGGGCCATTGTGAGACAAGGGCACAAACTCTAACATGAAGTAAAACTGTAAAATGTAACAAATCACTCTGACATTCCAACAATGAACTATGGTGAGATAAGGAGATAAAGCCAGTCACACTTCCCCCGCCTCAATACCACCACCTTCCCCTCTCTATACTCATACCCCAACCAAGAATGCCTCTGAAATCTAGTTCATCACATATTCATAAGCCAGCTCCAAGGAGTCCAAGGTCTAAGCAACAACCTACCATTGGACGATCAAAGCCCACAACACGCTCGGCTCTGAAGCAAAAGAAACAGCAAGCGGAAGACACTGAGGCAAGTGACAATGAGGAGGATGAGGACGAAGAGACGTCCCCTCCAAGCCCCCGAAAAAGCCAGAGAAAGAAAAGACAAAATATGGAAAGCATGGGAGCAGGACAGCCAAAGAGGAAGGGCAAGGGCAAGCAGAAAGTAGTGGTCGTTGAGTATGTTGATGAAGATGAGGAAGAGGTACCAGAGCCTGAGGTTGTCAGTGATCCTGAAGAAGAGGAGGTAAGTTTCAGCCTCAATGATAAAAACGCAGCTCACCAAGTTGTCCTGCTAGGATCTCAACGTGTACCAAGGCCAGGGTGTACCTGAGCCGCTCACAGCCAAAAGTGATTTGATGCAGGATCTTCTCACAGTCTTCAGTGACAGGATTGAGGTCGTCTTCAAAAACCTGAGGACAGGGACTGCTGAGATGCTGGAAAGCCAATGGTGCATGATTTGCAAGTCAGTAATTGGAAAATTGAAAACCAACAAAGGGTTGATTACTTACATGACACTCCAGGGCTGAAACTGGAAAGGCAATAAAGGAGAAGAGATGACCAAAGAGAACATTGAGGGGATGTTTTCTACTTGGGTCAAATTCGACCTGTTGTGGCCACATCACTAGCCACCATGTTGAGGAATATGAGAAGTGGTGTGGTGCAGCAATTCTGGAGATTGCACTGAATTTCCGTTGCATCCCCAAGAGTGTGAGGAAAGAGAAAGGAAACACAAAGCAGCAGAGTGTGTTGGATTTTCCAAAGGTGAAGGGGCCGACAGAGTTTTCGAGGGGGGCACTGTTAGAGGCCGTGACGAAGCACCTCGTCTGTGATGATCAGGTCAGTTTGGAAGTCTGATTCCCGTAGAACATTCTGATGAATGTGCCTAGGCCTTACTGCTTGCAAAGAAGCCGACGTTCCGGAATTGCCTAGTCATTATGTGGCCAAAAACCAAATCTGCCGATCTACCAAGCTGCAATGACATCAGGGTCTACCTAAAGAACACCTTCATTCAGCATATCAAACACTTATGCAATGATATCAAGGTCAGTAGAGCTGGATCTGACTTACCTGGTAAAGCCTTTGACGATAATCATTTGCGTCTTGTTAGAATGCCCCAGGAAAGGTATCAACTACTGCTGATGGCTGGACCATGGACACCACGAAACTGGGATACCTTGGCATGACGGCGCACTGGATTGATGTTAACACAGCCAATGGAACATGGACCCTTCGAGGTGAGGTAGTTGGCTTCCGCCTGATCCATGGGACACATGCAGGCAGTAACCTTGGCCATTATTTTGTTGGTCTTTGTGATCGGGTGGGTATCATGTCGCGTTCATATTCAAAAGGTGTGTCACTGTGTTATCTCCACTTATCCGTATTGGTACCTAGTACACTGTGATGCAGCTCTATACCATAACGCTTAACAACACATTGTCAAACAACACCTTTTGTGAAACTGTTGAGTCTCAGCATCGACTCCGCCAGCTCCCTCTCTGGTCTGCCGCTGAACAGCAACTGCTGTGAGTGCTATTCCTCACAATGACTTGTCCTTGCATTCAAGTTAACTGTCTCTTATCTAGGTGTCTTGAACATGTTGTCAACCTTGCAAACGTGAATATCATGTCTCACATCACAAAACTTGCTGTCATTGAAACCACCAATGCCATCTGGGAATATGACCCATCCAATCTCAATAACCGCGTGCTTGGTGGTGGCTTGGATGTGATCCCAACGATCCGCACACTATCAATCAAGGTATGTTCCATTCACCTTTATTTGGCTCTACTAACTCCATGGATTATATAGATCCAGGCTTCAGGTCAGCAAATTCAGACATTCAAGTCGCTTCAGATCGAGTGTGGTGCCATGATGCCCCTCAAGCTCATGCTCCACAATAACACACAATGGGGTCCTGCATTTGGCATGCTGGATCGTGCATACAAACTTTGCATAGTAAGTCTGCATACTAGGATGTCAGTTGTATTGTGCTCATCGAACTCTCAAGCCAATCAATCTATTCATCTCTTCTGTGGATCAACTCTACGGTCCCATCACAACATTGCGATGTGATGGCCGTGTTGCCAAAAAGATCCCCTGGTCTGCTTTTGCCTTGTCAGATGCAGATTGGGCCCGAGTTGTTGATGCAAAAGCAATCTTGGCTGTAGTTTTTTGTTTTCTCAATCACTACGATGTTACTCACCAGTTTATCAGGACTCTAACTGCATTCTTCACCACTTCTCAGCTAACAAACACCCAAGTCTATATTGAGCACTTCCTGTGCTCAAGGATCTCCAGAGTGCCTGGGAAGAGAAACTTGATGAGCCTCAATTTGAACTCTATCATGATGTGATCAGGGATGGCCTGGCAAAATTAATGAAGTATTACTGCAGGTTTGACGAGAAGCCCGCTTATATCCTTGTGCTCAGTAGGTTTTCCATTGTAACATTGGATTTCATATAAGTTTGAGCAATTACAGTACTCCACCCGTACTTTAAACTCGATTACATCAAACTTGCATGGGGAGGAGCAGAGGAACAGGCTAAGGAACGAGCATCAGGAAACCAGAATGCTAAGAACTGGCAACGGGAAGCGTTGAAGGTTGTTGAGAATGCTGTAAGTTGTCCATGGCTTTTTTGTCATGCGAAACTCTTAGAGATGGTATAACAGGTGGGAGAATACTGGGCCGCACACCCACAACCCCGACCAGCCTCTTCTGCCACACCACCTTCCCCGGCCTATCTACAAGAGCCGTTCCTGTCTGAATTCGATCAGCATCGCCTGCATCTTCTCTCCCAAGGTTCTAATGAAGAATGGCAGACCGAATTGCAGCGATATCTGCAGGATGTGCCTGCAGACGTAACACGAGACACGGACATCATCAATTGGTGGTCGGTAAGCACATGTTGCAGTCTTTTCCTATCATTTTATTGATAAATTACTTTACAGAATCATGCTAAAGTATATCCTACACTCACTCGCATTGCCCTCGACATCCTCCCCAGCCAAGCATCATCCGTTCCATGTGAACGAGTCTTTTCAAGCAGCAAACTGATGGCCACAGACCGATGTGCATGACTTAAGGCTGAAACCTTTAAGGAGCTACAGATGTTGAAGGCAGCATGGCGTCCCACAATTGTTGACCTCACACAACTTAACTCAGAGGATACTGAAGAAGTATTAGATGAATTTGAGGACCTATTTCTGGTGGATGAGGAGATGAGACAGTGGGATGAAGAGGAAGGATTAGAGTAGCCTATGTGCTGGATACATGTTTTCCTTCCATATGTTTACACGTTTTCGCTCAGGCTGCCCGGCTTCAAACAATATATTTACTGATGTTTATCCACACCCTATGGCCACGTCACGGCTTACCCATCCTCTTCTCCCTCCATCCGTCCTCCTCTCTCTCGCTCGCGGATTGGGCCCTCACTCGCCCAGCCTTGCCTCGGTCCCCCCACTTCGTGCGCTACAACTCAATCAGTGTCACTTCTGTGGTGCGCTTGCCAACACCCTGTATTACTAGCTTGTGGCTCCCCACCTCACCGTTTCAATTGACTTCATTCCTTTGTTTGCTCACTCGATGCTGCAACTTCGTTTTGGTTGCATATGTCATCGCACTCTTTGCAGCATCTACTCTCGGCCCCAGCTGTGATGGACAGCACTATTGACTATGCATAGTACACAGTGAGTGATATCTCAGTTTCTGTCGAATGTGGTAGCTAATCTACAATGCATCGTGACCTCCATGTTGTCCAAGCCTGTCCAAGCCAACATCTTCTCCCTTGCCCCAAATGCGAGATGGAGGGAGCTGTGCTGTTTACTACGCCGACACCCCCCTCCCTCGCTCCAAATGCGAGACGGAGGGGTTCCGTTCCATTACTACACCCATGCCCACGCCCCCTCCCTCGCTCCAAACGCGAGATGGAGGGGGTTCCCGGGTTCCATCTTTTCTATGCCAGCACCCCTCCCTCGCTCCAGATGCGAGATGGAGGGGTTCCATTCCCTTTCTATGCCCATGCCCATGCCCCCCACCCCCACCCCCTCCCTCGCTCCAAACACGACGGAGGGGTTCCATTCCATTCTACACCAACGCTGATGCCCCCTCGCTCACTCCAAACACGAGACAGAGGGGGGTTCCTATGCCAACGCCAATGCCGACACCACCTCCGTCGCTCCAAACATGAGACAGAGGGCTGTTCCATTTATGCCCGTGCCCCCTCCCTCGCTCCAAATGTGAGACGGAGGGACCTTTGTAATTAGTAATTAATGAATACTGTACAGTACATATGCCCCCCTCCGCTCGAACCACGAGACGGAGGGGTCTTGTATTTATTTAATTTAGTTTATATTAATAAATTTAATTCTTTGTTACATGTGGTTTCAACTGGTTTTGACTGGTCAGAACCAACAAACAACCATGACCAACTGGTCAGCTGCAGTTGCAGTCGCGGTTGGTTGTTTTTGGAGATCCCAGCAACTGGTTGCGGTTGCGGTTGTGGCCAAAATGGCCCAAAAACCGGACCCAACCAGACCTGGAAACTCTAGCTTAAATGCAGCGCCCTACACAGAGCTGAGAGTCGTTGCTTTGTCTAATTTTGACAGCCTTAGCTCAGAATCCATAGCGCAAGACAGTGGGGCCTGGGGATGTATCACCATTGCTAGACCCTGTGACAATCTTACAGAGTCAACATGGACTCAACTTCATTCATTGTAATGCCAGGGATGCACTGAAACATCTCTATGTCACTATTGTTCCTGTGTATAGATTTAACCCTAATGACGAGATGCGTTGATACTATTCCTGGGTCTGAACCTCGTAATTATAAGGCTATTGTGCAGCTGCCCAGCGGCGCATTCTAGTCCCCACCCTCGCGCCTATCATGACCATCATTTAAACATTGCTGCCTGTTTGGGGCGAGAGGTCAGAGTTCATTGTACTGTAATACTTTATTGGCTAGACTTGTGTGACCTGGCCACATGTGAATTGCAACAACACTTTGTGAGAACCATATTATAACGTCCCCTGACTCATGTTGATTCATTTGCAAAATCAGGAAATGGCCTAATGTATAATCAGTATGATGTAATTAAAGCGGCATTATAAGGCTATCAGATTTATAATCTCTTCCCAGTTGTTGAATCAATTTGATGTCACATGAGTCAGATCAAAAGTCCTCAGCACATGAACATGGAGCGAGGCTGTTTTTCAGACAGACTGGACTGGCTCGGGATGGCACAAGATATGCCCCTTTTGTCTCCTGAGAGCCATCATGGCCATTGGTGTCATCATACTTAGACAGCTGCATTCCCATGCATCTCACCTCCTGTGTTGTTTGCTTGGTTCACACAGATAAGGGCTACGTCCTCACAGTCCGGTGTATTCCCTGACAGTTCTGTTGCCCCATTTTTTTGCACACATGTGGCACAACGTGTCTGTGAGCTCTCCATTTGTTAGGAGGGCCCAATGTTCGGCTCCTTTTCGGAGGACAGCTTTTGGTCAGGGACTTTTTTTGTCACTCTCTGTGTTCGGGTGTCACCATCAAGCACTCTCGCTGCTTTGTGGACAAACATCATATCTACACAAAACAGCACACAACTCCTTTTGTTTTGGAAGTCCAGACCGCCTGTTCCGGAAGGAGGATTTTGACTCACATGACTTGAATTACTTCCATTTCTTTCTTTCGCTTGGCCTCGGGACAGAACATCCAGATCTGTGCCTTTTCAAGTGGCAAGCCTTTTATCTAGGGTCTTCGCTACCTTGGTATGACATATAGTGCTGACTTGAGTCAGTCGTGGTGTGGTCATGACTCGGGTCGGCCGATGTTGTATGAGAGTAAGTTATGACTCTTATGAGATGATGAACGTCGCAAATGACAGGTCACACAAGACTAGCTTGTCTCCGGTGCTCCCAGCATACAATGCGTGAGTGACTCAGCAAGATCGAGGGGCTCTGATGGAGATCCAGCCCGCCACTAGCTTATCTTGCACTTTGGATTCCAAACACAATCCAATCAATCTTAGCTCTGCAAGCGCAGCTGCCGTGGCATTTAAGACACATATGTACATATTTCAGATGTGTAGGAATGGTTCAGTTGCTCCTGTCATTGGCTTCCCTTGGCTGACTCCAGGCTGACATCCCTCTTCGGTCCAGTGAGTGCTGCTAGGGTAGTTGATTTCTTTCACCTGCTCATGCACGCCCGCTCGGCCCAGTGTCCAATCCACGTAGCTACTACCAACACTGTGGGCATCGCCGTGGTACGACTGCATGTGACCAAAATCCATCAGAGGCAGATGCCCTGGCAGATGAAGAAGAAGATACCATTGCTGACAGTGAGTGTGCAAACTGCGGCCCATTGTTGTGAAGTTATCAGGCTGCACATACAGAAGCTTGCAATGTCACAACATCTCCGAGATGTACAAAGCGACGCAGTGTTCAGTCTAGTGATGGTATAATCCTGCACTTGCTGCCAAACTGAGTCTGTTTGCTGATGTACTTACTTTTGCCGAAGACTCGAGGTCAACCTTAGAACATGACAGAATGCGTAAGTGCATACACTCTCTGTTGTGGAGTATGATATTTATGTGCTCCAAGTGCGAATGAAGAAACGCCCGTGCTCGGGGAGAACCAATCTCTTCAAAAATCATAGATCTATGGTGCACTGTGTTTTTTTTTTGCATTGTGAGATAACTTTTCTGAAGCAACCACATCTTAACTAGCAGTTCAATGAGATCTTATCTACTCCACGGGCAGCAGTACTCAGCTGAGATCCGGGCAGAGGACGGGCTGCTTGTAGTCCCCATGCCAGTGCAGCCACCCAATACGAATGGGGTGCCCAGGAGGAACAGGTAAGAAACTATTTTACATGCAATATTGACAAGGTCCTTAGTCTTCCTTTCACATAGGTAAATGTTCGCACACCATCCAAAGGAATGGAGAGGGATGCTCACAACCGAAGCTCCATCGAAGTAGAGCAAATCTTGCCAAATGAGCCTGTTCAGGATCCTCGAGACTTTTACACTTCTGACTCCCCAGTGTTCGAATATCCTGACTCGGATCAGGAACTGCATGAATTTGTCCACACACCATCTAAAAGAATGCAGAGGGATGCTCACGACCAAAGCTCCGTCGAAGTAGAGCAGATCTTGCCACTAAATGAGCCTGTTCAGGATCCTCGAGACTTTTACGCTTCTGACTCCCCAGTGTTCAAATATCCCGACTTGGATCAGGAACTGTATAAATCAGCTAAGGAATTTGAGGAAAATGATGAGCTGGAGGGTGAGGGCAATGGCATAGCCGGTGATAGTAAAACAGGGTTGAACGTGCATCTCTTTTATTTGACTTGCACTTGCTGTTGCTTATGGGCGCGAAGCTTTTCCAGCAATCTCGATCATTTTGGCCACCCCTGCAGTTATCGCCACAGTCCATTGCTCCCCTTTCACAGCCCCCTCGGCTGTCGTCTCAATGGGTGTCGCACTCACAGCTGCAGGTTTCATCAGCACTACCTCGAAATCTAGATAGAGCAGACCAATTCCAGGGTATCTCATTAGGTGGCCACTCCGTATGTCTGATGGCCCACTCTGTGAAATGGTACCACTCATGACTGTTTCCTCAGAACTTTGAGGGCAGCCAACAGGAAAGCCAAGTGAACATTGTCACACTACTCGAATGGATTGTAAAGAACACTGACCCCACTCATGGAAGTGGGAGCCACGGTGGTCGAGAAGTGCACAGCAGACGTGGAAGGAGCCCTGTACACCGTAAGGCTGAAGACAATGCACTAGCTGTCAGTTCCTAAGTCCTTCAAGTTATTTTGATCTGCTCAATGCACTGGACTGACTACACTGAACTAGAAATTAGTCCAGATCGAGCTCTCCTTACTGTTAGAGGGAAAACCACCTTACGGCCATACACCTACACCTTCTCAGGTTTCCATGTTCACGGCTGAGTGGGAGAGCAGCGGTTATGGCATGAGAGCGTGTGAAGCTACAACCTCAGACTTCATGATTGACATGGTGGGGGATCCAAGGGCACCGTGGAATGTTTCTGCTGGCCAAGTTTTCGCTGATTATCTTATTGAGAAGATGGGATGTGATGATACACTGGAAATGCGGAGGGCAATAGAGAAGGCGTTTACCAACAGGGTCAAGAGCTTGAAATTGCACGCGAAAAGAGACACGCTCCCATGGGCAGAGAAAGCTGCAGAACAATCTAAACATAGCCAGAAGCAGCGCAAATACCAAGTAAGCTTTTAAGTATTTCAACCCTGGGAGCACCACAGCCACTCACCTATGGTACAGTTATTCCAACGTTGCTGTGAGGTTGTCAAGTTGTACAGTCCACTAAGAAAGCATCTTGGCATCTTGGATACGTTGGGAGTGGATGGGATGTCCTCTAATGAGTCTGCTGTTGATCCTGACACGAACAGAATGACGTACACTATCGTCAAGCCGAGCTGGCGACATCCCGACATGCACAATTGGCTCAAAGTTTTTGACCAATTACACCACCAAAATCACATCAATAGCTGGTCTATTGACAAATGTGGCGCATTTGCTCACATTTGTGCTGACTCCCAGAAGGTTCATCAGACAGTACACGCCCCTCTGCATCTCCCAGTCAACGCCTATGACCCTAAGTGGCTCAAAAGCAGAGAGACCCTTTATGTGAGACATGTGTTGTGCCCCGAAGAAGAACCATATGCTTTCAACCATCCTTCCGATGTGATTGCATACGTTTTCCTATATCATTTCAACAGATTTATGGTCTAATCCTATTTATCTGTATAGGCTCTTGAGTCTTTAGATTGACAGTTGGGCCGAGTGAAAACCCATCTCAAGACTACTGTCAAGAGCCCTGATGTTGCAAGAATAATCTATGTCAGTGAACGGAGGATGTCATTCAAAGCAGTACGAATTATAGGCTCTGTCTTTGTTACATCAACTGATCGACTGTGAATACGATATAATTACTGTATAAGGGGCACACGTGCATCGCTAGCCATTTGTTCATACATGCAGCTTAACAGTCTACTCTCGTGCAAAATTCCTCATAAAATGAAGGCATGTTATTCCAACAGAGTCAGACTGTTGTGGCCTCAGCGTGACCATGGACTGGCCCGCATCCCTAGGAATGGTGGACTCACCTGTGATCAATACGAGTGTTACTATGGGCTCAATAAAGGCAGCCAAGTGCAGAGCAGCAGCAAGTGGACTGACTTGGGATATGTTTTTCTTGGTAAGAAAGCAAAGATCACATATTATGATGCTATGTAAACTACCACTTCGCTGCAGTACAGTTATCTTTCGTGCAACTCGGATTGGGTATCACACTTTTGCCGTTCATAAAGTCACTGACGATACCTCAGGCTTCAATCTTTGTGAGGATGAGGTCGAAGAACAGGAGCGCAGCAAGGACGCAGGGTCATCATTGCATTTTCATTGGGTTGCTCATCTCCAAGCGATTGGCGTTTTAACAGCATTCACATAAGCGCACCCTGAGCTTATGAACCCTGATCAAGCTCAGACTCTCCTTGTCATGGTGGCACATCCCCACCTCGCATATGCTCTCTTTCAAGCTCTACCCCTCAAGAAAATAATAGACCCTGTTATCATTCAGGTGTGCAATTATTCTATCTTTCTTGATCACGTCTCATCTTCCTTGCATCTAGCGCAGGAATTCTAGTAACCTTGGCCGCTGTGCTTCCACCCCAGATGCTGCGGCCCGGGGTGACTCAGAGTCACATGATCTATCCAAGGCCAAAGCAGTTCTTTCCATGTCACTGTCATGCCGACAGCGAGCATGATTCAGTGTGTGCGCTAGATGCTATGGGCCAATTGATTGTTTGCAGGGGATGATTGTCCCATCTGGTCGTTGTGTTCACATATTTGTGTTCATGCTGCCAGGCTGCAGAGTCGTTGGCCTTGGTGCTCAAATTCACAATAATCACACGGTGACACCACTTGGTGAACTTGAACCTCGCTTCTCACAGATCTCCAGCGTGCCAGAGCCGCATCGGCCTCATACCAGAAGGCATCTACCTTTACACTGTCATCAAGCCTCATTATCACTTCATTCATGATCAGGGCTATGATGCTGTGGTTAGGAAGTTTGTGCGGTTGAGAACGTGATCACCATTAGTTGTTTCAGTATCTGGAGGGCATCACCCGCATTGTGCCCATGGACCCACTGGTGCAATGTTTCATACCTTTTGATCACATTGATGGGAACCATGCCCCTTTCAAGGCATATTATTACAAGGAGTGCCGCGTATCGCACTCTGGCCATTGATCAGCCGGAGCGAGGCCACACGGCTAGTTTGACATGGTCTGCAATGGCCCTTGGAGGTTCCACCGTGACTGATCGTGATTCTTGGTACACTTGCAGAATTTTCATACATCCCTACAAACTGGAACAATACATCGTACCTCACTCGCCAGTTCCTATACCTCATCACACTTGCCCTATTGGCTGGGCCTACCTTCTACATCACGGTCCGTAGAGAATTAGTCAGATGATGGTGGATGCCTTGCTCTCATCTTTGGCATCACTGAATTCTTTATCTCCACTGCCGCAACCCTGCTGTTTGGCACCAGGCCCTTCAGGTGAATGTTTGGCGACAAGCGTGAAACTTGATACCTGATCTTGCCTCCATCTTCTCCACCTTCTCCGGCTACATCTGTGCCCAACCTCACATGATGTGGACAACCGCTCAATTTATCATCTCCAACCTCCAATGGCAGCGACAAGCACCGCAACCACGCAAGCACAAAGATTCGATGCAGACTCAGTGGATTGCTGTATTTGGCAACGGCTCACAGACACGCCAGTGTATTTTGAGGTCTGTGGCACGGTTGTGGGTCTGGGGATCAGTGCCAGTGCACTGATGCATGTAGGCAGTTGAACCGGGGTGAGGGATCAGAAGATGTGCTCCTAAGCCCCAAACTGGAATGAGCCATCAAACAGCTCAGCTCAGCTCATGAGCGGTCTCTGAGCTGAGCTGTGGCAACACAATGTGCAAAGTCCCAAGAATCCAACACTTCTTGCCATCTATTTGACAACCTTGGTCATGTATGTTCTATATCGCCTTCCCCGTTGTGGTGCAGCTGTCCTACTTGCTGGCATGAGGAGCATTTTGAACAGCGAAGTCCCGATGGACCCAAGAAGGCTCGTGATATTGTATAACCTCAATCCTGTCACCCGCAGCTACGTTTGCTGCCCTTCGTGCTACTTCCTCTATGAATATTCCCTCACTAAGGCAAAAAAGAGGAAAGCACCTGTTTTCTTTGATGAGCGTCGCCACTCCATGGAGAAGGCCAAGAGTGATATGTCAGAAGATGCCCAACTTATTGTCTCCGTGCTGACTCACTGTACACACTGTCAGGTTCGCATGGACCCCATCTGTGGTGAGCCCTTATTCGATACTGTTATTGTCAATGGCAAGGTGTATGCTGTTCCTCTGTACAAGTATGAGGCACAAGATATGAAGCAGTGGGTTGGGTGACTGCTCTCCAGGCCTACCATTGAAGAACACGTGTTCAATGCCTTTTGGAGACCCCAGAAAGAATACATGGAGGACATGTGGGATGCTGGGCACCTGTGCAAGATTCTCCTGAAGAAAGGTGAACGATTTCTCCCAGGGCCGACAAATGAGACACTCCTAGTGTTTTCATTCTCAATGGATAGCTTTAACCCGTTTCATATGAAAGAAGCTAAACAAACTGTCTCGTCAACTGCTATTTGGCTGATCTTGCTCAATCTTCCCCCCCACCTGCAGTACTGTCCTGAAAATATGTTCCTCGCCGGTATAATTCCCGGACCAAGGAAACCCTCACTTTCTGACATCAATCATAGTCTCAAACTCCTTGTTAACATCTTACTGGAGTTCTTTGACCCTGGTGTCCTCTATTCTCGAACTGCAAGACATCAACAGGGTTGCTGAGTTTGGGCAGTGCTTGTTCCTGTTGTCTCAGATATGCTAGCAGCACGGCAGGCCGGTGGGTTTGCAAGCCCAATGGCAACTTACTTCTGCACTTGCTGCAACCTGAAGGTGCAAGATATTGAAAACCTAGACAGACACACTTGGCCACAACGAGATGTTGTTGAACATATCAAGATCACGAAGCAATGGCGCGATGCGGAAACTCTTGCCGACCAAGAAACCCTTTTCAGAAATTGTGGCATCAGGTGGTCCCCACTTCTTGATCTGCCCTATTGGAACCCCATTCGTTTTACGGCCATTGAACCTATGCATGTTTTTGATGCTGGGCTTTTCCAGAGTCACTGTTGACAGGTTTGGAGCATTGACACATCCACTCTGGGCGGTGATGGGACAGCATCTTTGACTACTAAAGCGATTCCGAGACCCTCGGACTCCGAGTTGGAGAAGTGGTATGAAATCATACATGTGGCTCAAAATCCAGAGTGACTTTGGGAGCAGCTCAATGGGAGGGATTGCGCATGTGATACCCTCTGGCATATCTGTAATGACCACAACTTGTGTCGTGCAGGTACTAAGTGGCAATTAGCTGGGGCTATCACCGAATGGGTATGTGTTTTTTGTGTCTATTGACGAACGAGATGAGGAACTAGTGTCGGACATAGCGTCAGGTTATACCACTTGACATGATCAAGCTACCAACTACCTGCTCCACCAAGAAACCACATCCTGCTGTTTCTACAGCTTTTCCTATGAGTGATGTTGGATCTCGAAGCGTTCATGAGGAAAGTGTTGCTACCGATGACTCGGTATGTTGTCAAGGTGATTGAATCATACACGCAACCTGATCCTCTCCTAGGTCGCATCAGGTCGCACTCTGAGCGAAGACAGGGTTCCATTGGAGGACAAGCAGAAAGCTATAGACAAGTGCATCCAACAGCTCATTAGTCGTGCTGCCCCGAATACCGTCTTGTGTGCCAAAAAGGTTGTGCTTCAATTCATCTGTCAAGACTACTGCCAAATGTCTCACGAAGAGCTGGGTGGCCTTGGCAACAAAGAAGAATTGTATGCTGCAGCAGCAGCTTGGGTGCATGTATAATGCATTGCATCGAGCTGCTTGAACTCATTTCCAGTTAGGTAGAAGCAAATGACCTTCCTCAAGAGGATCCTGACCAAAAGTGAAAGACTTCCCCTAGCAATGGTGCAGTGCTTGGCAAGGACGTTATGAAGGCTATTTGGGCAGACATGGTCCTCACTGAACTTCCATCGTGGGTTACAAAAGCCCCTCCAGATTGGGGCACTGCAGCACGAGGCAAACTCAGTGTGAACAACTGGAGAGTTATCTGTGCAATCCACCTCCCTATCACTTTAATCAGACTCTGGGGAGGAGATGATGTGCCTGACGACCAGAAAGCCAAGTTAGAGAACTTCATGGATTTAGTATGCACAGTTCAAATCACAAACTTGTGCACAATCTCTTGCAAAGAGATTGAACTATATGAACACTACATCTTCCACTACATGAGAACGTTCAAGTCATTATATAAGCTTGTGAAGGTTAAACCCATCCATCACGCTGCCCTGCACTATGGCGATGTCCTCAGGGGGTTTGGGTGTGCCCACACACATGGCGCCGCATTCTATGAACGGTACATCCACTCTATGCAGAGCAAGAACCACAACATGAAGCTGGGTTTGTGGTTTGATTCAAGACCTAATCGTACCTCAGTACTTATTGCTATTTCCAACCAGGTGAAATTGAATCAACGTTCATGCATAGCTCCGTAAGGGAGGCAAATCTACAAGCACTACTCTCAGACAACAGTGAGGTGCACTCACATGTTGGTGACCTTGTGGAAGTATATGACACTATTCATGCCAAGGATGTCTGTGGGACGCGCTTGGCCCATATGATTGACGCAGTGCATCTCACACAGCAAACACCAGACTTTGCATACGATGGAAAACGTGTGCGCGAATCAGGTCTTCCTGATGCCATACTAGCGGTGTTCATACAGTTCTTAAATTGCAAGCATCCAGAACTCAAGGCCGTAGAGGCCACAGAAGGTCCCTCCAGTGCTGCTGCATCTCCCAAGGCTAAGTTCCTGGACAAGTTCTCCCTCCAGGGTGTTCAATATTCAATAGCAACCTGTCGAACACGTGATAGTCATGTCTTTTTCCGATCTCCCCAGATGTCGACACCACAGGCCCGTCCAGAGCCTGGCCAGATCACACATATCTTCCTTCATTCCTATGTTCCTGCTCCTCACTCTCCTGCTTCTCAGGGCCAACCCCACCACCCATCTGTTTACCTCTGTGGGTGACCCTATGCTACTTTTCAACCCAGCTTAGAGCTCAACAAAATTAACCAAATGTATAGACAATTTGGTTTCACTGGTGGCTTTTTATGTGGGAAGGAGTTTGCACCACCAGTCATTATTGAACCCTCAAGTATTATCTCTCACGTCGCAGTGACGCCTCTCCATATCAGCGGACATGAAGTGCTACACATTCTTCCCATGGACAGGGTACGTTTCTCTCTTATTGCTGGAGCAAAGGGACTCGTGGTGAGAGATTTTCAATTACTAGCTCATGCAGACATCCTTCATGCAAACTGAAGACGTTGAAGTAGATGATCCCACAGCCAAGTGAAGCCGCCGTAAGGTGAGCGTCCATGCTGTGCTCAGAACAGAACAGACAAGCTTAAGGCACATCAGAGCACCCACGGATCATGCATATCAACTCCCATGCCATTTCTTTCCTTTTACTAGTAACTCCTTTATTGTTTTATTGTTATATACAACCTCGGATGGACTCATAGCTACAAGTGTGGTAATCAATCAATTCCCCGGCATCATTCTCAAAGGCTTGCGTGTGCTTATTACCTGTTTGCAATTTCATTTTGGTATCTTAGTAATGATTTGCGTTGCAGAGGCTGTCTTCATTCCTACCCATCGCAGCAGCAACTGGCAGCCTCTCGTCCTCGCTCCATAGATTAGTGTGCATTAGGAATTACAGCAGCTACTGTAGCAAGAGTGCTAGAAGAACAGGACTTTTGGCCGACTGGCTGATGGGAAGGCTGGCCAGGCCTGCCAGCCGACTTATTTTCTATTTACATATTACATAAATTTGCCCAGAATTGTGACAAGTCAAGCCAAGCTTGGCGTTGTTCAACAACTGCTGAAGAAATTAAGGTCCATGGCCAAACCTGACCCATCTGAATCATCCCCATCCCGACGTCCTAACCAGTGCTGGAGCCCGTCTCTATGTTGCATGCACCTTAACCCAGGGAGCCCATTAGCAGCCTTAGGGCCCATGCGGTAGTTCTCGGTTTCGAAATCGGCGCTTGCCAAATCGTTTCGAAAACTCGGCAAATCGGCTGTTCCCAACTCGGAAACCAGGGTACAGTATTCGGTTTGGCAGGTGCCAGTTAACCAAAGCTACCTAGCGAGTGTGCCATGGTGACACTTCTCCTGTGCCTCTATCTAAATCTGAGCCTAGCTCCATATGCCATTGATCACACCTGTCTGCTGGTCGTCGCATCTTTCCTTCTCTTCATCCCAGTGCCATCCTCGCTGTCCAGACCAAGCACGATGTTGTGCCGCCTCCACGTCGATGACTTGTCCATATTCTTGTCAATGGTGCCCACCACCCAGCTTCCTTGCATGCCAGTGTTTGGACCACTGTGTCCTATATAGTTCATGCTTCTCTCACCCACCCCCCCAACCCACAATCTGTTATCGTTCAACCTTATTATATTGAATCTCATCGTCCGTATTTCTAGGCCAACCAGATACTGACTTGAAAACATGGTGTCCATGGACAGCACTTGGGGCTATCGGCAGAGTCTCTCAATGGTGGGCACTCCAAGTCTTCGGCGTCAATGTTTGGTGGTTTTAGTATGGGCCATGGGCCTTATCCCGCAAGGGGAGCCGATCGCACCATATCACTTTTGAAGGAGAAGATGGAAAATATACAATGCTGTATTCCTCGACATTCAGCAGAAATTTGGCTTCTGAAGAGTCTGTATAATGTTATGCATCGCCATCACTAGATGCTGTGGTTTCTGTTGCTCATAGACTTGGTATAGTGCAACTTTACAATGCACCCCCTTAACAGCCACGCCTCCCATGTTACTTGATCGCCCAGCTTGATCTTGACAATGCCATTGGCCACACTCAAAATCCGGGTCTCCAACGCCTCTGTACGCAGCATGGCAGTGGCTGCAACCATTCCAAGAAGTCCTTCACCAGCGCTCTTACATGCTGGTGTCTGGTGATGGACAAAAACAGGCACATCCTAGTATGCCAGTGACCACATCATCAGATAACCCTTTGTCTCCTTTGCTGGGCAGAGGCCAAGTCCAATTTGTCCCTGAATGCCAGAGCTGCATCGACCCTCCCCATACCTGAGGCTTCTACCTTTGTGCCACTAACAAGCTTCCCTACCGCTCCATTTGTGATCAGGGCTATGAGATTGGATGGCAAGTCTGTGCGGTGAGAATGTGATTACTATCGCATCATTTATTACGATATAGGCCACTAGTATCTGACCTTGCCTTGATCAGACCCATCTTGTGAATATTCTGCTGGTGCAACATTTCATACTTTTTGACCACATTGAGTGGAACTTGTACCCATTTCTCATTATTTGGTCACTACCACATATAGCCAAAGTGAGGCCACTGGTTTGACATGGTTAGCAATGACTCTTGGAGGCGCCCATCGCAACTTATCAAAATTCTTGCAACACTTGCAGAATTATCATACATCCCTACAACCTGGAACAACACTTCACATTTTTCTTGCCGATTCCTACCTTCTACATCGCATTCATAAAGAATCAGTTGGACGGTGGTGGATCTCTCGCTCTCCTTGGCATCACTCTAGCTCTTCATCTCTGTCTTCGTAACCCATCTGTTCAACGTGTTGCCCTTCGATCAGATGTTTGGTTACCTGTCACCAGCAGTTGCACAACTATCTCACACTTTCCCAGACCGTTATTCTGTCCCACACTCTCCAGTGCGCCCCAGGAGGGTCTTTGTATGGTTTCTCATTGTTCACTGACTCGGGATCGTACTTTTTCCTGACCCTCTCTTTTTGTGACCCTACCTGTGCTATAGCTGGAATGAAGATCCAGAATCGTCACAGAAATGTGTTTGGCAACCTCCTGTGTGGCTGTGCCACACAATAATGTGATCTTCACCCTTAGTCATGTTTTTCAGGGATCTCCTGTTCTCAACATGTTCCTATGGTATGTCATTTAGAATACTAGAATTCTATTGCTTGCTCCTATCGTCATCAGGTATCAATTTGGCATGGAGCTGTTTGCTGAAGTGCATATCCCTCAAGATTCTAGCGACGTCCCGATTTAGAGGTCTGGTATAGTAAGCCCAAGGTGCGTCTTGCTAAGCACCTACCAATGTTCGTTCGTTGATCCAACCTCTCATAAATTCTTATTTTTCGGATATAGAACATGATCTTTATTTAATGTATCTCGAGGATTTGCTGTCTGCTGAACACATGGATAGGGCGTGACACGGGTTTTGGCTTAAAATTTTTCCCATGGTCCCTGGAAGGTCCAGTTTTGGACGAAATTCTTAGTTGAGGAGTGAAACTGATAGAGAATTGATTGAGCTATATCTCCACCAAATCTCAACCAATTTGGATGATTATTGGTGTGTCAGGAAGCAAAACACCGCGAAAAACCGTGCGGGTTGAGAAACTGCACGATTTTCCACAGTATTTTGCTTCCTGACACACCAATAATTATCCAAATCGGTTGAGATTTGGTGGAGATATAGCTCAATCAATTCTCTATCAGTTTCACTCCTCAACTAAGAATTACGTCCAAAACTGGACCTTCCAGGGGCTGTGGGAAAGCAAATCAGCAAAAACCCGTGTCATGCCCTACACATGGAGAGTTTCCTCTATCATCAGGTGGATACTACGCATGGCCATCTTAGTCTCTCAGGCTGTTCCACTGTTCTTCATTGCATAGACCGACAAATCTTTCAGGGGCAATTTCTTCCCACCGGGTCTGTCTGCATTCATGCTAACCATGCCTTACAATGAAAAGGTATGTTTAACTCATGAACATTCTTCCTTTTGATGACTTCTCCCCACTATCATAGGTCGTCACAGTGCAATGGTCAGTGATAGTGGGGGAAACATGATAACGTGGTGAAAGTGCAGTGGACTAAGATAGACTGGAATCAAATCAGATCTTATTACTGTACAGATCCTCCAATTGCTATCCTGCGGAGTATCATGCCTGTCGGAGGTTTCCAGATCTCCCTCGGATACTCCTGACTCCCGTGAGAGTGGAACTTTGGAGAGTTTGGATTATGAGCTGGTGAGAACCATAGATACAATACAAGGTACTGTAAGACTCATAACAGTGTGGATGCAGCAGTATACTGATCAAGCTCTTCCCATCGTGATAACAAAGCAGCCGTTCTCCCGACCAGACCTCTCTGGGATGTTTACCACCCCCAAAGCATGCCAGGCAAGGGCCTTTGCCCGCTTGATGCTACCACAGTGTTGTCATGCTCGATTGCCGAGCTCGGTATCTATCCTGCTATAGATCCTCTTGGCTCGAAGTTGTGCATGTTGGACCACCGTATTGTAAGGACCTCGCTTTCGAAAGGAGTTCAAGGATCTCACAACTTCAGATATGTAAGCTGCTATGCCAAGAAGGACAATGTGAGCAGTTTGTCATTTTTTTTTTTCATTAACTCTGAGTCTGCATCACGACATCAGACAGGTCCAAAGGGCTGCACACTGTCTCCCTGCCCTTCCCCCATGCCTTCAAATTGGCCACCAATGGCCACAGCCATCCGCGCTTTTTGGAGCTGTCCTGCACCCACGACCACCGTTACCACTCACTGCATCTGTCTCTCCATGTGTATATAAGCATCTACACCGACAACGATCATGATTACACCACAGACACCAGTTCGCCAGTGTGGCACAGCGTTGAGCTTGAAATGGCCCTACAGGCATGATTTCTCTCACCCTCAAACACATGGGAAGCTATTTAGCCTCCAACAATCCCAGTCACAATTCCTGGATCCTGCTCCAGGAGGGCTTGCTCTACTGCAGGTGCGTAGGTACATGCATGACCTGCACTCTTATTCACTCACCCAGCAATCCAGAAACAGTGTTGTCTGTACTATCACTCTGATCGTGACAATCACAACCATCTTGGCGAATCAATCTGTCCAGGGTGTTACTGCGTGGTACATACCTTCTCGAGCTCTGGTACACCAAATTCTAACCTTTTGTTCTCACTCTTACCCTCGCCTAACACATCTCCACATCAGTCTCACCGTGGTGATGATGCCACTCATCACTCTTGGTCTTGGGGGCTACCGCCAGTGCTCTGATGGCGTCACTGGAGTGCTTCCTTTTATGCATGCACAAGGCAGACGGCAATGACAGGACCAACATGGGGAATGAGGATGCAGGAGGCACTGACAAACCAAACACTCATCAAGGACCAGCACCAGCAGTCAGGAGGGGAGGTCATGCACACTCAGAGTGGTCGTTGGTGGTGGGAGATTTGGCACCTTGGCACCGTTGATGATGGCAGGGATAGGCCACCACACTACCATCCAGAACCATGCTCCTGCTCCGTCTTTAGTTCCCCTGTTCCTGCGCCACCCAACCGCGTGACCTGTTCGCTGTCCCACTGCTCCGACTTCTCCACCACCTGGGTCAGCCTTTGTCATTCGTATATCCGCATTACCTCCTCTGGTTCTGACACACACGATAGTTGTGATCACAACATGACTGGTCATTGCCATGTCCAACATCACGGCTGCCGGCATCTCTTGCCACTTCAACCATGCTCATGCATTCCACATTCTCACCAATTTGCAACACACAAACAATTCCCTGTATTTTCGGCACCAGGATGGGAGGAATAGGTAATGCGACTGATGAAGGGCACCTACAGGACGATTCGGAAGCAAGCGAGCAGGATTTGGAACAAAACATTCCATGGCACTGTATATGTAGTCCTCAACAATCACAGCAGAACGGTGGACAGCATAACGAATGCCCAGGAGCGATATTCACGGCTCCTACAACATTACAACCATAGACCCCTAAGGACACACCCACAGCCTGTGTCGCAGGGCATGATGCCATGGGTCCTCGTGCAGTACTTGATGGCGCCCTCAGTCAATGCATGATGACACTAACCACTGGATGGGCTTGCCTTATTGTCCAAAGCATGCATCAGACAGCAGCCAAAGTACACGCTGCATCAGGTGAGTGCAGCAATCTATCAACCACATATTTGAAATCTGACCTCCACACACATTCCCATCCCTCGATCCTGTGCTTGTTTGGATACAAATGCATCAAGGAATTTCGGGCTGGGCTGGCCCACTGCCAAAATCAAATTTCCCACACGATGATACTAGCCACTGGATGGGCTTGCAAATTATTGTCCAAAGTATGTATCAGATGGCAGCCAAAGTATGGGCTTCATCAGTGAGTGCAGCTATCTATCAATCCATGCCATGTACTAGTATTTGAAATCTGACCTCCACACAGTGCTCCCAATGTTGGTAGATTTCAGTACCGTCATTGCAGACTACCTCTTGCCATCCACACTCAAAAATTACCACCCGTACTGCCTTCAAAACCGAGGTCGGGGGATTTCTTTGACAGCATACTGGACTATGACAGGTTTGCCCATGCAGCAGTTGCAGACAGCAGTATAGCTCAGAATACTGGCTGAATCCGTATTTTGAGAAAGAAGTCTTTTATGGCCTAAGTGCATCTAGGTTCCTACATGTGCCAAGTCAAAACAAATGACATTTCGTTCCTCCTAAAATGCGATTTGTGTGACCCTATCAAAATATCTTCAATTCACTCTTTCACCTCACTCATTCAATATTATGCTGATGCATTAGCAGGTACTGCGAAATTTGATGGTGTTCTCTTGAAGTTGCCAAATATTGACATGTTTGTGTGAGCGTGGTAGGTTTGATAGAAAAGTCATCGCCTACCTTCGTCATTGGTCAACAAGTGCCTTCCTGCTCACACATCATTGAGACTACCATTCCTCGGAATCCTCTTAACATTTATTCCACTCTTCCTTTCTATCATATGCCCTCTCCACTCTCCAACCAACATGATCCCAATGTTGCTCAAATCTTTCATCTGGAATGGGCTTTATGCCAGGCAACTGTGGAAATGCCATTTCATAAAGAGGCGAATCGTAGCGCATTACGAGCGCTTCAGGTTGATAGAAGAAGGTGTTGAGGTGGCAAATATTAGGTATGTATTGTCTCAAATGCCGCTGTTCCACTAACAAAGCACATTCTCCCTTGCAGACCGACCGGCTGGCATGGAGAGAGTGGTGCCGCTGACTCTGGAGGACATATTACAGTTAAATTCTGCTGGGCTGGTGGCGAACATGTTGCCACTCAGCACATCTATTCTAAGGACAACGCGTATTAGGTGCGAGGAGTGAGCTGGGAGGTGTAGAGACTTTTTCTTTCACATTTACTTCTTTGTTTTTACTATTACTGGAACATCACCTCTTTTATGCCACTTACAAGTTGCATTGCTTGCATTCTCCAGATATGTCCAATTCTCCTTTCCTCGACCTGGCCAATGTCATTGAGCACCACAAAAACGTTCGGATGTCCTGTCTCTCATTCAATCTTGATCTGTAACCATGCGCCCACAGCGACAATAATGGCGGCACCACTGCAACAACACTGTCCTGGGTGTTGTCCCTCAGGAAGCAAAAGGATGAAATTTTACCAGGAAGTTATTGGTATGGCGGAGATGGTACGCCGTACCTCTTTGATGTCTTTTAATCCTATTAAGCCATGGGGTTGTTTTGAAGGGTATGAAGAGTGGTGACTTGACCAATGAGGCACTGCAGGAGGCATTCAAGGACCTTCAAAAAGAACTCAATGGTGGATGCTCTTCCAAGAACCACTCTTCAAGAGAGGACCCAGTACTTCCAGATGTCTTCATTGCATTCGACGAAGCCCATCTGTTAGCATGGCCCTTCAGCGAGGGCAGCACGCAGAGTAATTTTGTTGAACTTCGGCAAGCACTCAGGCCAGGGTGTTCTCGACAGTGCAATTGTTCACATTCTTCCTTTCCACCACCAGCAATGCCCTGTCCTTTCATTTATCTGGGCTTTGATCAACTCATGGAGAGTTAGGGCGTGACACGGGTTTTTGCTGATTTTCTTTCCCACGGCCCCTGGAAGGTCCAGTTTTGGACGAAATTCTTAGTTGAGGAGTGAAACTGATAGAGAATTGATTGAGCTATATCTCCATCAAATCTCAACCGATTTGGATGATTATTGGTGTGTCAGGAAGCAAAACACTGTGGAAAATCGTGCAGATCCTCAACCCGTACGGTTTTTCATGTTGTTTTGCTTCCTGACACACCAATAATCATCCAAATTGGTTGAGATTTGGTGGAGATATAGCTCAATCAATTCTCTATCAGTTTCACTCCTCAACTAAGAATTTAGTCCAAAACTGGACCTTCCAGGGACTGTGGGAAAAATTTTAAGCCAAAACCCGTGTCATGCCCTATGGAGAGTTGCAAGGTTTTTGCAGAACCCTCAAGGACGTCACTTTGTTGGATTGCATTGCCCACATGGGAAGGCCATTGTAAGCCGTGTTTTATTGCATCTTTCAGGTTTTTCTCATGTTTTGTCAGGTGGGGTACATGTTATGGTTTTGGCGACGACCAAGTACGTGATGGATTGCTCCACTTTGCCATCCAGAAATTATTTGGAAAACGGCCTGGGTGGTTCTCTCACAGATGCTCAGAAATTCACCATGTTGTCACAATGGTTGGCCATGGATATCAACAGCACGCCATACATCACATGTAGCAATTGGAGAGGGGATCGAAACTATACTAGTAGTACATGGCATTGCCACGTCTGAGCCTACTCTTTTGGAGGCAGCTTCCTGGGTTATGAGAGCTGGCTACGGCTTCAACCTACCTGACACTCTTACCGAGGTTCTAGGCAGATTTGGCATCAATCCTGGAGATCACACAGGGTTACTAGTCTCCGCTTTTTCACATGGGCTCGTGATAAAACGGTCCTGGGGAAACCACTCTTGGTGTGCACCTTACCCTGAGTCGGACGACTAGTTGTACTGTACAGTGCCCATCCACCACATTCTGACACATCACTTACCATTCACGGCCTCAAATTTTGCGAATTGTACTACATTTTTTAAAGTTTTTCTTTGGCCACAGAAAATACGAATGATTTAGATTACATGTTGGACGCTAGCTTGTGCTTTGCTAAGCCATTGGTGAAGTTTCTCATTCTAGCGGTCCTCTCCTCTCGGACAAATCCTGTCAGCAATCACTTGAACAGCTTTTGTACGCATGCTCAACAGTTATCACACATCCAGCCCCATGTGAAGCACAGATTGATATAATATTCTCATGCTTAGAAGAGTGAAACCCATGGATTAGTTTCTTGAGACAATTGAATTTCATTGGATTTGGTCACCAGCGCTGTTGCATGCCTGTCGGAGGTTTCCAGATCTCCCTCAGATACTCCCAACTCCCGTGAGAGTGGAAATTTGGAGAGTTTGGATTATGCCGCGGAGCTGGTGAGAACCATAGATACAATACAAGGTACTGTAAGACTCATAACAGGTGTGGATGCAGCAGTATACTGATCAAGCCCTTCCATTGTGATAACGAAGCAGCTGTTCTCCAGAACAGACCTCTCTGTGATGTTTACCACCCCCAACACACGCCAGGCAAGGGCCTTTGCCTGCTTGACACTACCTACAGTGTTGTTGCACTCAATTGCTGAGCTCGGTATCTATCCTGCTATAGATCCTCTTGGCTCGAAGTTGCGCATGTTGGACCACCATATCGTAAGGACCTCGCTTTCGAAAGGAGTTCAAGGATCTCACAACTTCAGATATGTAAGCTGCTATGCCGAGAAGGACAATGTGAGCAGTTTGTCATTTTTTTTTTCATTGACTCCGAGTCTGCATCACAACATCAGACAGGTCCAAAGGGCTGCGCGCCGTCTCCCTGCCCTTCCCCCATGTCTTCAAATTGGCCACCGATGGCCATGGCCATCCGTGCTTTTCGGAGCCGTCCTGCACCCACAACCACCATTACCACTCACTGTGTCTGTCTCTCTGCGTGTATATAAGCATCTACACCAACAACGATCATGATTATGCCACAGACACCAGTTCGCCAGTGCAGTGTGGCATTGAGCCCAAAACGGCCCTACAGGCATGATTTCTCTCACCCTCAAATGCACAGGAAGCTATTTAGCCTCCAACAATCCCAGTCACAATTCCTGGATCCTGCTCCAGGAGGGCTTGCTCTACTGCAGGTGTGTAGGTACACACATGACCCACGTTCTCATCCGCTCACCCAGCAATCCGGAAACAGTGTCATCTGTACTATCACTTTGATCTAGTGATTGGCATGGGTATGGGTAACCCATGTGGGTTGACACCCATGGTTATTGTGGGTGTG
>QLOS01000115.1:0-18787 GCA_003313725.1 Russula sp. MG48 | reverse complement strand
GAGGGGATAAACGCAGGCCTCGAAACTCCGTTGGTTCGACGATAGGCGAGAACAGCCGTAACGACAAAGGCCAGGAATACCCTCTAGTCACGAGTATGTTGAAGTGAAAAAGGGCCTGGACTGGGAAAGGGGAGACAACCACCACCGCCAAGCATTGCAGTAACATTCCGAAGTCACGGTCAAGATGCGATCATTTCCACCCATCCGTCGAGCTCCATATCGGTGCCCATTTTTTGTGTAGTTCTCGCGCTCAAAAAACCTACTTCATATTCATATTATCTACCCACTTAACTGCATCATGCGTAATCGAATCCAATACTCACCAATGTGGGGCTTGAGCTATTCGAAATTTGTCTTATTCAAGACAGGGCCCATCAATGGGTCATCCGCGACAGGTAGGGGCAGAAATGACGCCTAGGATTCATAATTAC
The DNA here is from genome assembly GCA_003313725.1 of Russula sp. MG48. Classification (NCBI taxonomy): domain Eukaryota; kingdom Fungi; phylum Basidiomycota; class Agaricomycetes; order Russulales; family Russulaceae; genus Russula; species Russula sp. MG48. The sequence continues at coordinate 18,356 of QLOS01000115.1, read as the reverse complement.
ATTGCCAGAGAGACAGTCTTGAGAAGATGGCTGGACATGATCGATTCAAAGAAAGCCCTCGCAGAAATACATTTGGATGGCGTAGTAAAAACGCGGCGGACAGGTAACTACGGTTGGTTCCCGTATCGTAGTATTCGGCATTCTCCGACACGTAACTCCGACCGTCAGGCGGTCACGGTGCGGAGCCCTACGGTAGATGGGGGACGATGGATGCGATGTGTGTAACGATGATGAGAGTGGTGCCCATCGGAGTACACCACCCAGCTTCTAGGACATCAACAGTTCTGCTTTCTACGCGCTCTCTCCGTGTCGTCGCCGCGGGAGCGCTCTTTTTAACACACACATACCCTTTCTTCACACATCCCGGTCCCGCACAGAAGTAACACATGCCTAGCAGCGGAGGGAACACACCGCGGTCACGGTTCTCTCTATGCTACACAAGCTATACATCAATGAATGCCGGCTTGTCACAAGTCTGTACGCTCGCAGGAAGTCCGCGGTCTTAGGCATGAGCTCGAAGACGAAGGCTTGAGCACACGGTACTGTAAGGTCTGGGGATGAGCCGGTGTGTCAGCTGCTTGGCCCAGTGTGGGCCCTCTACTCGATGCGTTTGTCTCTTTCTTCGCTAGGGGTTTGAGAGTAACCGAAGCTTCCTTTTGATTCTTCCCTCCAGGCGACACTAGTACCCGATCTGTCGTCAACCATAATCCACTTCCAGACATTCCATACCAGGAATTTGTGTCCCTTCTGGGATCTTTGCCCATCCCCGAGCGCTACTCTTCTCCGGAGATCCCTGGCTTCCCCTCCCTCTCTCCACCTCCACTGTCACCAGTCAGCAGCGCACCGTTCAAGTGGATACATCTTGAGAGGCGGCCGACGTTGAACACTCTTCAAGGAGTAGACAGTCTCGCACGCAACTGACACTGGCGCTCACAATGGGTGTTTAGAATAGACGTCGGATGCCGTGTGAGGCAAGGATTTGAGCCAGCACGTGTTTTCCCCACTCTATGTTGAACTGACATCGCGCGAGCACAGCTCATCCCCCACGCCGACATGTTCTTCCTCAATGAAACCTATGCTGACGCACCACGAGCATTTCTGCTCGCACTCACGCGTATCGCGCCACCACGCGCCCTACTCATCGCTTATCGGGGCGGCGACGGCGCTGCAGCGCTCTCCCACAGCCGCGGGTGCCTCCTCTTCTTCTTCCTCCTCCTCATCCATCTCCGCCTCCACCAACGCTACCCTGTCCGCCCCACGCCACAGGCGCACGGGCAGCGGCGCTGAAGAGGCGGAGAGCGTATGCACTGGGAGCGACTTCTGGCCCGTGGAAGCTTGGTGAGTGTCTCATGTGTGCGCGCGAGGGGCTGTAGTAGTTTGAAAGAATCGCTAATGGGCACGTGTGGATACCAGGTTCAAGACGGAGCTTGCTGGGCGCAAGGCACGTCAGCGCGCGTGGACCGGGCTGGGCGAGGAGATAGGTCGAGCGGGGTGGTTCGATGGCCAGACAAAGGGTATGCAGACACAAAAAGAGCACGTCTTCATGCATCCGCGGACTTGCTTGAAACTTGAACCAGCGAGGCTGCATTACGACAACCCTAACGAAACGACCCGTAACATGATGACGACGACTAAACAATACTTTTTTTTTATCTCGGTGCAGTCACATCGCAGGCGTATATGCGCCTCTACCCACACACGAAATTCCCTCGCTATTCGATACCCAGTCGGAGACACCTGTAGAGTATACTTAAAATATATTACTTCCTCTTACTACTTCCTGTAACAATCACTTGAACAGAGATGAGTAAACCTGAACCGGAGCTGCTCGGTTATGCCACGGTCACGATTCCAGGTCAACCCGATAACCAGTTTTTCCCTTCTGCTCTACCAGCTCGATGGGCCAAACGTCTCGCCCTCCGGTAGCGTCTTGGCTGGCACACCAGCATAATCCGCGGTCTTCGTGTAGACCGTATTGCCCCACCAGTTCTGAATGCTGTTCCAGCCGACGGTACCATTCCTCGGATACTGCAGAACAAAGAAGATCACAACGCCACCGACGGCATATGCTGCATCCAATCCAGCGGACAACACATCTGGAGAAAGCGAAGCAGGTGATCAGAAACCACTGTTTGAGGTTTGCCAGGTGCAAAGAAAGCTAATCACAGTTGTACTTTAACCACCAGAGCATGTGGCGGCGACGGATGATGTAGTTGAACAGGAAGCAGGTGAGTACCCAAGCCACGTAGTTGATCGGCGTTGCAGGCGGCATCTTGCCTATTCCCCCAAAGATGAGTGGGAAGTTGAGGTACTTTAGAAACTTCATGCTAAATCTCTTGTGCAGAGTCCACTGGATAAGAGGTAAAACGGCGCCGGCCAAAAATGAGAAGACGAGATCGTAGTAGAGTTGGCCATGCGAGAAAAGACGCCGTGGTCCAATAACACCCCACTATGACCAAATATTAACAACTAAACCGGACAAAACGTCAACAAGGACAGTGACCTACAAAAATAGATGCAGTGCCGAACACAGTGGTGTGAGGGCAAGTGAAGTTGTCTTTTTGGTAATCACTGCAAATGTCTTCGATGTGGGAGAACATCCATGTTTGCACACCAAGTTGCACAGTGCCAGCAACAACGGTGGCGACGATCTGGCAGAAGAACATCGGACGGTGCGGGATCTTCATGTAGTGACCAAGCTTCAAGTTACTCGTGAATCCTAATGCCCGATTCATGGTCATGTAGCCCCATGTCTTGAACATCATCATCGCGATTGGGCGGCCAGGCAGGGCATATCCGATAATGAGTTCCGTAAGCACATTAAGTCCTACTACAAGCCCCGAAACGGACTCAATCACACCCATCGGGATGGTGTACACGAGCGCTTGACATAGGGATGTCAATTGGAGGAGGAAATATTTTAACCAAGGAAGCCGCACAGATGACGAGGGCAAGAACGAAAGCCCACACAGGTAATTCCATATCCCACGTCTTGATGGCAAATACACCAAACACGACCGTGGTCACTGCGAACGATGTTAGAATACAGGCATATTGTTTGTGATTCATGAACGCACAGAATATCAAGAGATAGCACCAATCGGGGACCTCCTTGTAAACAGACATCAGACGAGCGTGGATATCAGGCTGCTCCAACTGCTCACGGCGAGCATAAGTCCAGATCCGCTTGCTGTGGTAGAGAAGGGTGTGCATGAGGACTGCGGTGATTGACGCGAATGAGAGACCACAAGTCATAGCCAATGACGTGGAAATGAAGATAGGGCTGTAAGTCTGATAAGCCTCGAGGTTGAATGAGCCATCCGCGTTGATGATCCGGGAGACATTGTATATACCCCCTGTGTTATCGAAGGACTGCGAGGATACCAGGGGTAAGTAAGCACCGTACCAAACGTTGGAATACTGTGTGGGTATGCTCAGAAATGAAAAAAAAAAAAAAGAGATAAAAGAAGAAAAGAGGACTAACATAGAGGATAGGGACGATGAACCAGTAGAAGAATACGACGGTGAAGCCAACGTTGGCAGCGGCCCACCATGGGACAGTAAGTGAGGAACCAAGAAAGGCGGTAATTACACCCCAATCGAAGGTTATGAGACCCATACCCAGGCCGTGAGTGACACCGAAAATGTGGTTGACCTTGACGTCGTTGGGGGAAATCCAGCAGACCCACGAGAAGGTTGACAGGGCAGTGAACAGGTAGGATGGCAAGAAGTCTAATATTATGAGAAGGGTCATAATCACAATACGGAGAAAGAACTTGAAAGCTGACTGTAGAAGAAGTAGCCGATGAAGACATAAGTGAAGAATCGCTGTCGGGGAATACCATCCCAGCCTCGAGTATCTGTTGTCTCCTGGGCGTGTAATGTGTTGAAGAGCGCAGCGGCGGCGAGGGTCCCGGGCCAAATCATAGACGGTGGTGCGACGAGGATGCGCTTGCAAATGCCAGCAATCGAGAAGCCAATCAGCTGGGTCGACATGACCAACAGCCACTGGTCTGATTTTAGTGGGGAAACGATGAATAAAGGGAAATGGAATTCATTTTCAGATCAACGTACACACAAAATTAGGATGTTGATTATAGAAGACCTTCTGGACAGCAATGATGTCGGTCTGAAGGTGGTGTAAGAATCACGGCAAGTAGCATTGCAATACAAATTCGGCACCCACAGCGTATGCAGGTCCACAGCTGACGGAACCTATGATCACGGCGATGACGTGTTCCTTGATCGTGAACGGTCCAGGGTTGAGGGACATGCCAAAGAGAGAAACTTTAGGCAAATAGCGAGCCCATGCTTTGCAAATAGGATAAGTGAAGAGCAGGGGGAAGAACTGTTCGAACGAGTCGGATCAGCATGAGGAAAACAGTTTCAATGGCCAATGAAGACGAGCCCCGGAAAGCCGAACGGTAGGATATCTGAAGAAGAATAGCTGGTTGACACCAGGGATAAGGACAGCCCAAATGATGCCAACGACCCAAGCACGGAAAGTAGACGAGGGCATCATCGGATCATCAGTGTTGGCGACCGCAGATCGAACTTCGGCGTACAGAGAATCATCTTGAAATATCGACCCAGTGGGATCGAAGTTAGGATCGTCATAGTCGTCTAAATCGATTCCCTGCGCATGGCCGAGTTAGTTAGGTCACCTGAATCAACGAGAGAAATAGAACCGACGTCGACCTTCCCGAGGTGCTCGGGGTCACGCCTCTCGGGATTGACAGACCTCTCATCTTCGAGGAGGCACATGGTAAACTTCGCCGGAGATCACTGCGAGGAGTAGACAAAACTAGCAGTCTTGTCTGGCTTAGCAGAGGAAGGGAACAGAGAGGCAGGGCGGGAAGACTGGTCTGATTACGGGGTTTATATGCAAGGACGGGTGAATCCCCATGGACAGCCGTTTAAATGCAGACGAGCTGATTGCCTCGAAGCGGACACGGTAATGCCCTCCATTCTTCCAGGTGCGCCCGCGGATCTGGAACTGATACATATGGGCCAATGTGAGGACTCGTCCAGGCTTACTAGCTGACCTCTGATTTGTGAGAAGCTGAGGAGGCTCTCCAGGTTCTTATAGATTCCGGTCAAAAAGCCCAGGTCGAATCAGTTGCTATGATATTTAATAAGATCATCGCCCCTCCATCTGTCCTACCCATCGGCATGGACGCCGAGCTCTGCGGGGTAGTCATTGCATCGCAGCTGCGGATGTCTCCCCCTTGGGTTGGACCAATTCAAGAGATGTACCGGGCTACAGGTGCATATACTTGTGATAGGTGAGGGTGGTGGTCTGGTACTAGTAAGCCTTTCGCGAGGAATGGTCCGAACATATTCTGGACGGAGCAGGGGACGGGAAGTGTGGAAGGGAGCGCCACCAGTTGCTTTGCGGGACGATGCTGTACGCGCACCAACATCTCCCTCGGGTAGGTACAGTACCACAGGAAATCGACATTACTACGACTTGGGAAATGTTGAACAATCGAACTCCCCTGCACCTACAGCACAAGCCATCTCACCAGGGACCGGGAATGTAGTACAAGCGCGGTGTGCGTGTATGTTGTGCCTGGGAAAAAATGAGTAATTCTGACGACGCCATGCACTGTACTGATAGCTTCGCATTTGGTGGGTTTGGTCAGTCTGCCGGGTTTACACAGATCTGGGAAATAGAACCAAGAATGGTCATGGGAACCTAAAGCAAGAGCATTTTAGGGGTCTCAGTTTAGAAGGTTCCACATTGGATATTTGTGGGTGGAAGTCTGCTACACCGTTCTGTGGGGCAGAGGGCGATTTGTTTACAGTACTCCAACCAGGAGCCGAGCAAAGGTGGTGTCATCCAGGTGTAAGAAAATATCGCTCCCGCCGCAGCAGAAATCATGAGGGAGGAATAATCAAGGAAGAACTGCAGCTAGGAATGAATCACCGATTGATTGGCAGTCATTTGAAGAGGCTCTCAATAGCAGAATGAGAATGGATGAGATGTAAGAAGCATGGCGGAAAGATTCTCATTTTCGGAAAAGGAATCAACATCACTCATGAGCCGTTTGAACTCCGTCCGGACTTGTCCGGGTGATCTGAGCACTGTACTAACAGCATCATCATCAGAACGACAATTCTGATGTCGAGGCTGATGGTAACATTGTTTCACACATCTGACTTTGAATCCAACGATCCACGGGGCCCGCTGGGCTTTTCGTTGTTTTTCGGCGCATGACCCGACTGAATGATCCTCGGCGGCTGGCACGGCAGCCTGACCAAGTGGTCTGCGCACGCACCAAACTCCTCGGCGATGGCACAGGAAGTGATGACCCACCTGTAACATAACAACGCTGGAAACCCCCTCGTCCGCCGGGGCGCCACACGCACACGGTAATTGCGATTCGGATTGGAGCGGAGAAGGGAAGGGAGGGTGATTAAGAACAGGACATACCATTGAGCTACCGTAAAACATAATTACGATCGCGCGCCCACGCGCCCGCAGACACCCGACCCCATCATCAGTAACCTCCGGAGAACCCAAGCCTGCGCCAAGGAGGAAAGCGGGGGAGAAACAACTCCCTCCCTTATGTTTTACCAGCTCGACGGGCCGAACGTTCCGCCCTTTGGGATCGTCTTGTACGGCACGCCAGTGTAGTCAGCAGTTTTGGTGTAGGCTGTATTGCCCCACCATGTCTGGATATTGTTCAGGCCAATCAAACCACTCTTCGGGTATTGTAGAGCAAAGAAGAGGATGAGAGTTCTGATGGCATAATTGGCCTCCAAACCAGCGGACAAGACATCTACAGAACCCAAGCGCGCAGTCAGAAACCATGGGCTTCGGCAGGTGTAGAGAAACCTAATCGCAAATTATAATTTGACCATCAGCCAAAGTGATGGCAACGGATGACGTAGTTGAACAGGATGGAGATGAGCGCACAAGGCACGAAGTTCAACGGCGTCGCAGGCGGTATGGTGCCTGTGCCGCTGAAGATAATGGGGAAATTGAGGTACTGTGGGAAACCAATCCTAAACTTCTCGCGCAGAGTCCAGTGGGCGAGCGGGGCGATCGCACCGGCCAGGGAGAAAGAGACAGGGCCGTAGTACGGTTGACCATGCGAGAAGAGTCGTTGAGGTCCAATGACACCCCACTAGGGTTATAACATTAGCAAAATTCCAAGAACAGCGATTTACAGTGATAGACGTGGTACCGAATACGGTGGTAGAAAGCCGTCTTTTTGAATAGGGGAGCAAACGTTTTCGATGTTGGAGAACATCCGAGTCTATGACTGCACACCGAGCTGCAGTGCCAGCCACGACGGTCGCAATGACCTGGCAGACAAACATCGGGCGGTTGTGGTATCATCGTGTAATGACTAAGTTTAAAGTCACAAGTGATTCCTAATGCCTAAGTCATGGTAATGTAACCCTATGCCTTGAACATCGTCATCGCGATTGGGTGGCCAGGCAGAGCATATCCAATAATGAGCTCCGTGATTACGTTAAGTCCAACTTGTTGGTTCGTAATGGCCTGGATTACACCGATGGGGACAGTGTACACGAACGCCGGACGTAGGAATGTCAATAGGCAAGCAAACATTCTAGACAGTCTAGCAGACGCACAGATGAGGAGGGCAAGCACGAAATCCCAGAAAGGGAACTGTGTTTCCCACACCTCGATGGCAACGAAAGAACATGGTCAGGACGTTAGCATACAGACGTGTTTGACCTCAACAATTAATCCACGGACAGAAAATGGAGAGATATCACCAATCTGGGACCTCCTTGTACACGGGCATGAGACGAACATGGATATCAGGCTACTCGGAAAGCGAGCGACGGGCCTGAATCCAGATCTGCTTACGATAGTAGAGGTAGGTATGCGTGAGGGTGGCGGTGATCTATGCGAACGAGAGACCGAAGAAATGGCAAAGGTGGCGAAAGGATGAAAGGGCTGTAATATGCCTGGAGGTTGAACGAGGAATGGGCCTTGATGACTCGAGAGACATTGTATGACTTGCCCCTGTTATCGAGGGAGTGCGAGGACACCAAGGGCAGATGGGCGCTGTACCATACACTGGTGTACTGCGTGCAGCTCAGAAAAGAAGAATGGGATGAAAGGAGAAATGAAGGCTAACGTAGAGAACAGGGACGAGGAACCACGATAGTGGCGCCAATGTTGGCAGCAGCCCAGACTGGGATGGGAAAGGGTGAGCCGTTGAAGGCAATTTGACCCCAGTCGAAGGTTATGAGACCCATAGCCAAGCCGTGAGTGACGACGAACATTTGGTTGACCTTGACATTGTTGGGAACAATCCAGCAGACCAATGTAAAGCTGGAGAGGGCGGTAAAAAGATACGAGGGAAAGCAATCTGACATGAAACGAATCGTAAGAAAAGTAACGTCACCAGGACGGAGAGAGAAAGCTGACTGTAGAAGTAGCTGATGAAGACGTAGATGAAGAAGCGCTCGCGGGAAATACCACCACGGGAGTTCAAGTTTGGGTTTGGCTATAATTATAGTGGCCACAGGGCTGAACCAATTGTGCGTCTGTCCATGGCCATGCTCGTTATTGAGTGGTTAAAGAAGCCGTAGGATGCAATTAGTGTCTCCATCTTCAATTCTTCAATGCGAATCTTCATCAGCACATTCCGGGAATGCTGAGCCAGACCTCAGACGAGAGATGAGGCCAGTCTGGCCACATCTGAGTCTGAACTCCGTCCGGACTTGCCCGGCCGGGTGGTCAGTACGTCGTCATAACTCGGTTCGATATCAAGAGAGCGCAGCATTCATCCCGATTATGGTTGTGGTTTGTCTCTTTCCGTTGCACGGCATATCGTTTTTGTACAGACCTGAAATGACAGCGCGTTGACAGTACCGCGGGGCCTTGTAATCCGTGGTATTTGACTTGCAGTCCCCGCTGCTGGTCATTTCAGTACTTGCACACATATTCGTACGTTGCGCCGCGGCTCACCAACAACAACTAAGAGAAGGCCCGGGTGCGTGTGTATTTTTGTTTTCTCCAGGCGCGCATACACGGGGCAGAGATTTCCCCATACGATTCGTTTCTCCTTCGATGACTATTTTATTTTCGCTCGTAACTTAGGTGTTCGCTAACCCTACCCATTCCCCGCTACACGTCTTCTTCATGTCCGTGCGGTGCACGATGAAGGAAACGATATGATGTGGACTCAGAACAGATCGGCCCGTATGACGTGCTTTTAGACCATCTAGAGAGATTGAGCGAGGCGGTTCTAGGTTTGAGGAGTGCTAAGGATTTACGGAGCAGAATGTATGTGGACTCACATACTAGGCTGTAGCGGATGGGCGGTGCGCATTGTTTGAAACTGACAAGCTCTCAGCAGCATCGTTTATGGTGACGAGTAGGCGCACGCCTGAAGGCACACAAATTCGCTTCTCTCTCAAAAAAATCCCGTCCACAGCCGCCATGGTGGCCATCCAATCTGAAGATACCAGGCCACGAACAGATCGTTCTCGTCCCGCCACTGGCTTCCTCTGCGTCAACATCAACCCATGTACCACCTGCTGCGCACACGCGGCCGATCTCGCAGTTCGGGTCCGCGTACTGTTTCACTTCCGCTTTCACCTCCTCAAGGAATCTTGCTGTATTCGTTGTCCATGCTCGCAGGTTTTGCGACGTAAAATCGACTCGGAGGGATTGATCGCCTTGCGATGATCTGCGCTGGCAAGGCTGACCTTTATGGCGGACATCAGCACCAGTAGCAGTTGTCCGCGTCACAACTGCTTGTCCCGATTCAGAACTCATACAAAAATATTGTGAGAAGTACAAGGAAATGTCAGATGGAAAAAGACAAGAACCAACACATGTTCGGCTCGGGTCATCAAGGAAGGACTTGAAGGATTCGCGAACACCGTTGATGATCGGGCGGGTCTCAACACAGATCACCGATCATGCGATCACGGCTCAAGTCTTCGGGACTTATAGTAGGAGATCGGGATAATCGGTTTTCGATCGCACGGAAAGATGTACTCTGATGCATATTTGGCCATGGGGTTGCACTGCATGTACGGCCTACAACATTACTATACATAGACTGGGGTTTGAGAGCAGATCTGCCACGTGGCTCACACTCGATCACGGAAGCAGTATCAACTAAACCCCGGCCCGCGGTGCTCGTCACTCTCCTGCTTATTGGTCTCTACGTATGTACATCAGTACTGTTGTACCGTTGTCTCCATGTCATCGCTACGGGAATTGAACGCTCTTTGTAACACGCACACACACCCTCTCCTTACATCCCGGTATCACACAGAAGTAATACGTCCTTAGCTGCTGAGGTGGCGCCCCGCGGTGCTCTCTATGTTACCCCAGCCACACACCAATGAATGTTAGCTGGTTACAAGTATAAGGTCTGGGAAGGAACCGGTGTGTCAGCTGCTTGGGTCCTAGTGATATCTAACACTACGAGGAAGATGAGAAGGCGCGGGCACTTGAGGTACACTGACGGCGCACTCGAGGTGGGCCCGCGCGTTGGAGTTGGAAACGGGTGACGCAGAGCGTGCCCTGAATGTGACGATGATGATGGGGTGTGCGTTATCGCACGCCACGGGCTCTGGACTGATTTCATATTTCGTTGCATGTGTGCTGCCTAAGCTACAATCGCCTCGCTCCTATTCTCGCACCTCTCTGCACAAGACGGCGCCGTCTCTTGTCTTGTCTACCCTCTCGTTCCATCGCTCTTGCCTCGTACCAGCGTTGCCACTGCGCGTCCTCGTCCCCTCGACAGATTTGTCACCAGATCCTCCCTGGTGCGTTATCGTTTTCTCCACTAGAGGCTCTAGGGGAGGGCAACATACTTTTGTTTCTTCCTTCCTGACGACACAAGTAGTTGGTCAGTCTTCAGACATTTCATACAAGGGGTTTATCTCGCTTTCGCTACTTTGTATGCCCCTGAGCACTAACCCTCTTGAAGACTTTCCTTGGCCCCCTCCATTCCCATGCCCACTATCGCCCGTCAGTATTGCGCAGTCCGAGTTGATACATTTCGAAGGCGCTCTGTCTACATGATGTTAAACAACCTTCGAAGGGACTCTACGTGATCGACTTGGTTTTAGCATAGACGATGGGCGCTGTGAAGGAGGGAATCAAGGCAGTGTGTACTGTTTCCTGCTGGGAAGGTGAATATCTTCAATCGATTTGCGCGAATGCGGCTCACCCCCCATGCTGATGTGATCTTACACCACCGAAGTTACACCCAAGCGCAATCCCCCACGTATGCCAACGTACCATGGGCCTTTCTCCTCGCACTCACGCGTCTCGCACCGCCACCCGCGCTTCTCGTCGCCTGCTAAGGTACCGACGGCGCCGAGGTGCTTTCCGTCCCAACGTACAAGTATTTTTAGTCCCCAATGTGGACGGTGCCCCCCCCACACCCGCAGCGTCTTCCCCCTCCCCATCTTCCTCCATCTCCACCTCCAGCAATGTTATCCTATCCACTCCGCACAGCCCGTGCAGAGGCGCAGAGGAGGCAGTGAGCGTGCACAGCAGGAGCGGCTTGTAGACTTGGACGGCGGGACCCAACAGCGGGCCACAGGAGCTGCGCGCCCTCAGTGCACCTGCGCAATCTGACATCGCACTTAGCTCGCCGCATGCGGGCGACCTGGGCGACGACTTGGATGTCACCGAGATCGCGGTGGGCTCCAGCAGCGATGGGTCCGGGGCCACGCGCGCATCGGCGCTTCCTCGGGCACAGTAGGCGATGCAGTAGCAACGACAACACCAGCAGCGCAGTGAAGATGCAGGCGCGCAGTATGCGTTTGCCGCCAACATGATTCCACGCCCTCAGCCGCCGGCTGTTGCTCGGCACGCTGTACGCCCCTAACCCAGCGAGTGTGGTGGAGACACGACGATCCGAAGACGGGTGGCAGAAACTGGATGAGTGCCTCCGGTGCGCGGGCGAGGGCTGTTGGGCTTGAACAGCTTACTGACTAATGCTTGCGGGTAACAAGTTCGCAACGAAACTTGCTGGCCGCAAGGCACATCGGCAGGCGTGGCTCGGCAAGGAGATAACTCGAGCGCAGTGGTTCAACGGCTAGATAAACAGGGCGCAGCAGCCATGGTGGTGCCAAACCACTGGGGCGTGCACGAATAATAACGACTTGCCCCCAAATACAGAAAACAAAAGAGCAAGGCGTACGCATAATCCAGTATACCCACAATCCTGGCACACACAAAGCAACGAGGGCTGACCTTCTTGGAATCTCGTAGAACATCCCAGAAGATTTATTAAACTGTCTGAGATGTCAATCTTTCTATCTTCCAGCTGAGATTTGGATAACACTAGTAAACGTTGCTAGGCCTCATCGATGCGACAGTTAGAGGCAGAAATAATGCCTAGGATTCATGATCACATTGCTAGAGAGACAGTCCTGAGAAGGAAATAGTTAGACATGATTGATTTGAGGAAAGCCCTCAGAATACATAAAATCGTTATCATTCTGGCAAGGAAGGGATGGCGTCGACAGACGGGTAATTACGTCCGTACCGGTACTGGAGTATTCGGCATTCTCCGACTGTTTTACGACGCGCATGCGGAGCGCTAGTTACAAAATGGAAATACACGCCCACTCCTTTCTTTTGATACCCACTGCATGTGACCGGTGCTCCTTTTTAGAAAGCGTGAAGTCCCAGGAGCTGGGCCTGAGCGATGACGGTAGGATGATTGGGTTCCATCGCACAGCTAGTGAACTCCATGACCATATATAGACAGTCATGGTACCCTGCCACGTAGCCCACCGCTTGATCGTATGGAAGCCACGAATTCTGGCAATGCTTCGACATCAAGAGAGCACAGCTCTCGACCCCAATTATGGTCTGTCTCTTTCCTACCCACTCACGACTTGGTGACAGCACCGCGGGGCCTCGGTGATCCACCGTGGTCTTCAACTTGCAGTTTCTGCTGCTCGTTATTCCTTTGCTTTTGCTTATCGGTACTTCCGCATACATTTGTCACGGTACCGTTACGCCGTGGCTCACCAACGATGACTCGAAATAGTCTGGGTGAACTTTTTCTTTCCTAAGGCGCGCATATACGTAGAGACCTTCCTCACAATTTTCTTTCTCTCTCTTCGTTTATTCTAGGTTTCCTTTGCGGTGTATGTCCTCACGCATAAATCACGTATTCGCCAATTTTAGCCGTTTCCTGCAGCTTCCTACCTCATTTGTCGTTATCTTCTCCACGTCCGCGCTGACTGGTACGTCCTGTGTATGCTTCACTCGCAGAAACACTTCGAGGGTCCGACTCGGATCGAATGAGATTTTCTTCCATTTATCCCTATTCACTGCTCGCTTACCGAAATCGTCACTCCAATCCAATGCGGGTCTGTTTAGACCTCAAGGCCCCAGGTAGCCTTCTTCGACTCGATTTCTACATCGGCCCTTTCATCATCATCATGGCTCTTTCTGGCACCCCCAGGGCTTACATGCATGCACAGTCATCCCGTGCCACCGAAAATGACCGCTTTTCATCGATGGCTACAACAATTGACCTGGTTTAAGATGTCTCACGGCCCCGGTGCGATAGTGCCGACGGTCCCGGTCCCTGACGGGTCTTCATATGACGGTCTTCAGGTTGCTCACGTCCGAGACCCATCACATGCCGTGTCGTCACGACTCGCAGGTGGGCAGCACGCGCGAAACCGTGAGACGACATTTGATGTCGAATTAGACCAGTGTAAGGTCAGCGTGTCCGCTGCCCCCGAATCGCATATTTCGTACACTTCGCCCTCAAAACCGCTAACCTCGGTGATGCCGCAAAGACCCTCGCACCTCGGTGCGCCGCCAAGGCTACCGCCTCCGCACCCTCTGCCACCCTGCTCGCGTGTACGACCCCACCGCTTGTCTCGCTTATCTCTTTGTTTCTCTCAGATTACCTTGCTGTGTCGCCTCGCGCACCGCTTAGAACTTTGCACCTCGGCCAGCTACGTGCCTCGTGTTTCCTTTTGTTCTCGTCCGCTTTTGGTATGTTTCTTTTATTTCTCTATCGCTCCCTGTGTACAGGTTGCAGCGGCTTCCCGTGATGATCTACTGAGGGCGCACCCCCTTGTCTCCATTCTTCTGTACATCCCTAGTTTTCTGCGCGGGTATCGTGCCCTTTCTCTGTCTCAGGGTCTCACTTCTTACCCTTACATCTTACTCTCTAACCCGCCCTTTTCGTGCCCGCATGTTTCGTACCGGGATCGTCCCTGTTGGCGACCGCAGATCGGTCTTCGTGGTAAGGAGATTCATCTTCAAGTAGCGTTGCAGTGGGATCGAATGTAGGAGTCATAGTTGTCTAAATCAATTCTCTGAGCATGGCCGAGTTAGTGGTGAGGTCGGTCACCAGAATCAATGAGAGAAATTGAACCGACCTCAACCGTTCAGTGCTCAGGGTCACGTGTCGGCCTCAAAACTGACAAGGTCACTGCGACAGCCTGAGCAACACAATCACGGTTCGAATAAATGATTCCCTTCAAGTTGTCAAAAGGATCGATTTCGCTTGAGTATCTAAGTTATTGAGCACAGGCACACGACCTGACAAGGCTGAGTAGAATAGCCATCAGCATGTTCGTCTCACTTGTGTCGCTGTGTCGCCTCTGCGGCCCTTCCCCGACACCGACTGAGCCACCCTCTACCAATCCTCTGCGCGTTGTTGCCTCCGGGACCCTCTTTCTAACCCACACGCTCTCCCTACCATCACATCCAGGTCCTACACAGTGTCACAGACCGTACGCGCTCACAAGTATATGCGTAGCCGGGGAGGCAGCGCACCCGCGGATCTCTCTGTGCTGTCTCAGCTACATGCGGACAAATGCTGGCTAGTCGCGAGCTTGGGTAGCTCGCATGAGGCACGCGGTCCTGCGCGTGAGCTCGAAGCCGAAGGCGTCAGCACGCGGTACTGTAAGGTCTGGAAAGGTGCCGGTGTGCCAGCTGCATTGATCCTCCACGCAGGTACGTGTTTATCGCCTCCTGCGCTAGAGGGAGGCGGAACTTACTTGTAGTTCTCCCCTCTAGGTGATACTGGTAGCCACTCTGTCATCAACCATAATCCACTTCCAGACATCCCACACGAAGAGTTTGTCTCGCTTCTGGGACCTTTGCTTGTCCCCGAGCACTACCCTTCTCCAGAAATGCCCTTGGCATCCCCTCCCCTCTCCCCGCCCCCACTGTCACCAGTCAGCAGCGCACCGTTCGAGTGGATACATTTTGAGGGGCGGTCTGTCGAGACGATGTTGAACAACCTTCAAGGGGTAGACAGTCTCGCACGCGACTGACGCTGGCGCTCACAGTGCGTATTTAGCATAGACGTTGGGCGCCGCTTGAAGCAAGGAGTTGGGGCAGTACGTGCTTTTCCCCCGTCTGCGAGTTCAACTGACGTCGCGCAAGTACAGTTCATCCCCCACGCCGACGTGGTCCTCCTCAACCGAACCTACTCTCAAGCGCAACCCAGCCTATGCCAACGCGCCACGAGCATTTCTGCTCGCACTCACGCGCCTCGGGCCATCACACGCGCTCCTCGTCACCTACTGGGGCGCAGACGGCGTCGCAGCGCTCTCCGTCCCAACGCGCGAGTACTTCCAGTCCTCAGGGTGGACGGTGCCCCCCACGCCCGCGGGAGCCGCCTCTCCCTCCTCCTCTTCAACCCTCTCCGCATCCACCAACGCCACCCCATCTGCCCCACGCCGCGCGCGTCGGCAGCGGCACCAAAGAGGCAGAGAGCGTGCGCACCGGGAGCGGATTCTGGGCCGCGGGACACGACAGCAGTCACGGGAGCAGCGCATTTTCTGCTTCGCAGCTGCTCCATCTGACCTCGCCGCAGGCAGACGACTCGGGGGACGACTCGGACGGCACGGAGATCGCGGCGGGCTAGAGTAACGACGGGTCGGGCGCTGCCGCGCGCGCGGCGGCGGTTCTTTCGCGGGGGCAGTAGCCATCGCAGCAACAGCAACAGCAACAACAGTAGATGCAACAGCAACAGCAGCAGCAGCAGCAGCAGCAACAGCAGCGGCGTACGGACGACGCAGGGGCACAGGATGCGTTCGTCGCAGGGATGATCTACGCGCTAAGTCGCCGGCTACTCCCCGACGCGCCGTACACGCCCGGTCTAGCGGGCGTGGTGGAGGCGCAGCGATCTGAGGGCGGGCGGTGGAAACTGGATGAATGTCTCATGTGCGCGCGCGCGAGGGGGTGCAGTAGTTTGAATGGATCGCTAATGGACACGTGCGGTATATCAGGTTCGCGACGGAACTTGCTGGGGGCAAGGCATGTCGTCGCGCGTGGGATAGGCTGGGCGAGGAGATGGCTCGAGCGGGGTGGTTCGACGGCTAGACAGGGTATGCAGACGCAAGGGCGCGTTTTTATGCATCCGCGGACTTGCTTGAAACTTAAACTATCGAGAGCCACATTACGACGACCGTAACGAAACGACTCGTTACATGATGACGACGACCAAACGAAACTCTTTTTCTCGGTGCAGTCACATCATAAACGTATATACGCCTCTACCTACACACGAAATTCCTTCCTCGCGATTCGATACCCAGTCGGAGACACCTGTAGAGTACACTTGAAATATACTACTTCCTCTTACTATTTCCTTTAACAATCACATGAACAAGATACGAATGAACCTGAAACAGAGCCACTCGGTTATGCCACGGTCACGATTCAGGTCAACCCGATACCACTTCTGCTCTACCAGCTCGACGGGCCGAACGTCCCGCCCTCCGGTAGCGTCTTGGCTGGCAAACCAGTCCAATCCGCGGTCTTCGTGTAGACCGTATTGCCCCACCAGTTTTGAATGTTGTGGATGCCGATGGTGCCATTCTTCGGATACTGCAGAGTGAAGAAGATCACAATGGTACCGACGGTATAACCTGCAGACAATCCAGCGGACAACACATCTGAAGAAAGCGAAGCGGGTGACGGATCAGAAACTACCGTTTGAGGTTTGTCAGGTGGAAAGAAAGCTAATCACAGTTGTACTTTAACCACCAGAGCATGTGGCGGCGACGGATGACGTAGTTGAACAGGAAGCAGATCAACACCGAAGGCACGTAGTTGATCGGCGTTGCAGGCGGCATCCAGGTTATGGCGGCAAAGATGACCGGGAAGTTGAGGTACTTTAGAAATTTCATCCCAAATTTCTTGTGCAGAGCCCACTGGATAAGTGGTAAAATGGCGCCTGCCAGGAAGGAGAAGACGAGACCGTAGTAGAGTTGACCATGCGAGAATAGACGCCTTGGTCCAATAACACCCCACTATGACCAAATATTAACGACTGAACCAGACAAAACGTCAACAAGGACGGTGACCTACAAAAATAGATGCGGTGCCGAACACAGTGGTGCTAAGGCAAGTGAAGTTGTCTTTTTGATGAGAACTGCAAATGTCTTCGATGTGGGAAAACATCCATGTTTGCATGCCAAGTTGCACAGTACCGGCAACAACGGTAGCGACGATCTGGCAGAAGAACATCGAGCGGTGCGAGATCTTCATGTAGTGGCCAAGTTTCAAGTCACTAGTGAATCCTAATGCTTGATACATAGTAACGTAGCCCCATGTCTTGAACATCATCATCGCGATTGGGCGGCCAGGCAGGGCATATCCGATGATGAGCTCCGTAATCACATTAAGTCCGATTTCAAAGGTCGTAACGGCCCGAATCACACCAATCGGGATAGTGTACACGACCGCTTGACGTAAGGATGTCAATTGGAGAGGAAATACTATAACGAAGGAAGCCGCACAGATGACGAGGGCAAGAACGAAAGCCCACACAGGTAATTCCGTATCCCACCTCTCGATGGCAAACACACCAAACGCAAACGTGGTCACTGCGAAGCATTTCAGAGTACAGGCACATTTGACCTTTGTGATTGATAAACGCACAGAAGATCAAGAGGTACCACCAATCGGGGACCTCCTTATAAACGGACATGAGACGAGCGTGAATATCAGGCTGATCTGAGAGTGAGCGACGACTTTGAGTCAAGATTTGCCTGCTGTTGTAGAGAAGGGTGTGCATGAGGACTGCGGTGATTGACGCGAATGAGAGACCATAAGACATGACAAATGACACGGAAAGGAAGACAGGGCTATAAGACTGATATGCCTGGAGGTTGAACGAGCCATCGGCGTTGATGACCCGGGAGATATTGTATATACTCCCTGTGTTATCGAAGGACTGCGAGGATACCAAGGGTAGGTAAGCACTGTACCAAATGTTGGAATACTGGGTGGGTATGCTCAGAAATGAAAAATGAAATGAAAGAAGAAATGAGGACCAACATAGAGGATAGCGACGAGGGTCCAGTAGAAGAACACGACGGTGATGCCAACGTTGGCAGCGGCC
>QLOS01000112.1:0-18834 GCA_003313725.1 Russula sp. MG48 | reverse complement strand
TTATACACATCGCCTATAGGGCAACTGCCCTAGCTATTGTGATTAAAATGGTAGCTACGACTCAGATGAACGTCTACCAACTTGTACCCCACTTCGTGGTTCCTCCCGGTCGAAAACTTTTAAAAGGAAAGTTCGTATGCTGCCTAAAACGCGATGAGCTAGGCAACCCTGTGCGTCACAAAGTACGTTGGGTCGCCAAGGGTTTCCAACAAATCTGGGGGCGAGACTTCACCAAGACCATGTCGCCTACCACCCAACTCAAGTCCGTGCACAGCATCCTCCATGTTACGCTCTCGCTCCACTGTACGCCTTATTTCTTTTCACTTTTATTGCCTACTGCCCTCTGCGCTTCGCCTATGGACTGCCGGGCCCCTACGGCCCGTGACTCCGTCTATGTCTTCCTATCTCGCTCCGTACAGCTACCACACGGCCTGACGGGCCGCCGGGTCCGACGCGCATCCACTAGTGCTACATTTGCACGCCTCTGCACATGCGCTACCTCGGCACCTACTGACTCATACTATACGATGACTCCAGATGACTGTGTACCAGTAGTGGTGTCCTAGGGGCACCATGACTCGTTCTGACTCCCTATGAGTCATGCCTTCATGTACTTATATCGCTCAGTTCGCCTAGGACAGACCTTAAGTCTGTTCTCTTGTAATCTCAGCTTGTGCACGGTTCCCTTCCTTCCCTTGTGAACCCCAACTCCTCTGGTCAATTGCCAGACTTCACGCGTCCCCTTGCGGAGCCTCAGTGTATGCTCAAAGGCAAGGGAAAGCTCTCTATCAGACGTCACAAGAGTACGCCTGCGCACGAGAGGTATACAGACCTCTTACCCTCGAGACCTCAGTCGCCAGTGTCGCCTACGCCCCCTCCATCGCCTGTGGAGGTACGCTCACTCGGTGGGCGTGACACTCCACATCGCTGCCGTGAATGGCTGGCGAGTCGAACATTACGACGTGAAAACTGCATTCCTGAATGGCGTGCTACCACCGGAGGAAGTCCAGTACATGGAACAGCCGCCCGGTTTTCATGAGCCGGGTGCAGAAGACTATGTCTGGATGCTGCAGCATGGTTTGTATGGAATGCGCCAATGTTAAGGCTTGAGGGGCCTTGAGCACGACTTGTGCGACTTGTGAAGAAATACCGACTTGGTGTCACGTGCGGTAACATTGCACGAGACCTAGGACTGAGGTAAGCAAGTGATCACGTGAGGGGCGACTGACATGTGATCCTAGAAGCGACTTGAGTGAGTCATGATGACATTGAGTACAAGGTGAACTCAGCGTGGGCGCTAACAGCGAGTTCCTGAGCTAAGTCGTTGCAGCTGACTTAGAGGGGCATGGGAGCGAAGCAAGGTGACTTTGCTGAGCGACAAGGATAATGGCAAGAGCTTTGAGGTAAGCGACTTAGAGCGATGCTCTCAAGAGTGAAGCAAGGTCAGGTCTTGATTGCGAAACTAAGTCAAGCTTAGGGCTTGACCCTCCGTAAAGTAAGGCCCTTATATAGGGCTACAAGAAGAGAAGCATGTGATAGTAATATCACATGTGAGCGACTATGGAATCGTATGGAATGTCGTAGAAGCTACCATCTGAGTCACAACGGCGATGGTGAGTCAGTCCATTCTAAGTATAGTAGATGACTGCGCAGCGGCAGTCATCATGAGTCATAGCGGAACGCGGCACGAGTCATCCAGGCATCAGCACGTACAGTAAGCAGTCCAGAGGCATAGTAAGCACGATAGCGTAAACAAGAAAAATGGTCTGGGCAGTCCGACAGGGAGATTGTAACAGTACGCCCTCCCCTAAGGGAACAGCTGCCACACTGTTAGTCACTGGTGGCTGGCGCATCATACAAGGCGCGGCCCTCGTCGTTCTGGTCAGGAGATGACTCCTCAGTGCAAGGGTGCTTGCGGCGCAACAGGTGCACCACACGCTGCCGGGTGGGAAGCAGTGCGGGGCTTGGCGCGGGACGGCCACTCATGAAGTGCTGAGGCAGGGGTACATGGACTGGCAGGGCAGCCACGACGTCGGTTTCGTGGGTCGCCGGGCGACCGCGGAGCCAGTAAGATATGGAGGGGAGGATAGGGTGTGCGAGTATTTGGTCAAGCTTCGGCCCTATGCGTGACATTACCGCGGCGTCGTGGAGGCGGACCTCTATGCCGCACAGCTCATCTCTGAGCTTATGGCGGCGGCGTACTAAGTCAGCATCCCTGATCAGCTGGTCAGCGGTGTAGCCCCCTCGGCTTTGCGGTACGCCGAGCAGGTGGTGATATTCCTGTTCGACCTGGAATTGGAGCTGGCGGACGATGGTCTGGTATCAGTGCACCTCGGCGGTAACCCCGGCATCGCCTAAGTCACCGATTAGTTGGTCTACATGGTGTCGGTACTGGTGGCTTCCTTCCAGGACCATGAGATCCCAGTCATCTACGTCTGGGAGGTGAGCGTCGGGCCTCTGCTTAGCATAAAGGGGCTCAGCGTATATGGGGGAGGTTGTTGTCAGCTGCCCAATGACGAGTGGCTCATTGAGGCAGGTGAAGTGGGCGTAGAACGTGGCGGGGACTAGTCGGTTGTTGTGATCGGGGACAAGGATATTGTTGCGTTCACCTGGTGTTACGCCATCCCTCATCGTCCGTACCAAAAGCCAGACCGGTCCGCCATGCCATCCGGACCGCCGTGCTGCCCGGGCCGACGGCCCGTTGCCCCGAGATTCAAGTGCAAGCCCTTGGTGTAGAGCATTCCGCCAAGAGGATACCGGACTTTGCCGTGACGGAGATCTCCGGCGGAGATCTCCATAGATGCCTTATGACTCATACTGACTCGCCGTGACTCAATAGTGGCTGATGGAGTATGACTCCACAGTCTAGACCGTTCCAGACCGCCTTCGCCTAATGCCGGGGATTCCCCTTGTTGCCACTTCTATTCTTAGCCTATTGCCACTTTACTCCGCCTCGCCCCACTACGCCTAGACTCGCGCTCCACCCTATGTGGAGCAGTACGATACAGCCTCGCGCTCCACTCTGTGGAGCTACTATACTTAGAACCAGTGCCAGCCTGCGCCGCCTGAGAGACCCTTACCATACATAGAAGCGCCCTCATGTATATAAGGTAGCCGTCTGAGATGGAGACGCCCCATCTCAGACTTAGTATCATATCCACATGAACTAGCCTGTTTTCCTGCCAGCCCTGCCTTGCCTGCCAGCCCCCCCCCCCTCTAAGTGCCAGCCTTAGGGTTCCTCTCTCTCCTCTTACACCGCTTAGAGTCTGCTGCAAAGACTCTACTTCATCTTGTGTCCACTTAGGGAGCGACGTCGGTAGTCCCTTCGTCTGACGCTTGCCCTGCCATTCACGTGATCAGTTATCTCATGTGTCTTACCTCAAAGCCCTCACGATCACGTGACATCTCACGTGATCAGCTTAGCTCGAACGACCACGTGCTTGCCCTTGCACGTGCCTCAAGATCACTTGGCTTGTCTTTGCCTTGTGCGGTGGTAGCCCGGTATACGCTTTCGCCATGAACGACCCGTGGAGTCGTAACATAAGTCTGAGATCCCTTAAAGATCTTCAAGAGGTCCGCCACCCTTAGAAGCCTAGTTGCCATCAAGTGTATGCCCCGCCACCACAACTGGAAAGAAGAATACCCCCTGCCGCCAAACAAGAACACCTTCAAGGTACTAACCTCGCCACACGCCATCACCTTTACCCCTGGTGCTGTCAAGCACGAGACCCGCCAAGATAAGCACGCCCGCTTACATCAGTACTTCTGTGCCAGCCAGTACTGCCCCTACCATCAATAGCCGCCATGTCAGCATCCTCCCGCACCCGCGTCAGATCCAGAGCCATAGATCGCCCGCCACATCTAAGGTTCCCGGAAGACTATCACATCGTCCATCGCCGCGGAGGACCCGACCTCCCACCACACGTGATAGGCCGCGCCATCTGGCGCACCAACAGCGAACGCCTCCCCGCCATCAGAGATCCCACGAAGACCTACCAAGGTTACTGGGCCAAAGACACCACCAAGAACGAGGCCTGGGCCCTCGAGTTCAATGAAGAACTAAACGCCTGGTTCCCCCTCTGGATCGTCGACGGATCAACATGGACCGTCCAGAGCATGCAGATCGGTCCAAGCCGCGCCGAAGCCCTAGGCCTTGGCCGATACACCGACGAAGAGCACGCAGCTATGATCGAGCTGCCACCCTCAGAGCCGCCAACCCCGATCGAACAAGAAGCCCCACGTACCAGTGAGGATACCCCCACGCACAGCCCTGCACGTACCCTCAGGGCCCTGTCACCACCGCCCGCCTACCAGCAAGAGTCGCCCGCCATGCCATTCCAAGGCACCGACACATTGCCAACGCCCATGGGTCCCAGCCCCATCGCCATCGCACCACCCCAATGCCGAGTAGTATTTGAGCAGCAAACGGAGGAATTGCCCGTCCCTGCGCTGGAGCATACCGTCATGACGGTCCCTGCTGAGATCCCAGAGCAAACAGTTGAAGAGTCCGTCCCTGCCGAGCCATCTGCCGTCGCGCTTGGAAAGCGACCAGCCCACGCCATACGCCCATGGATACCACGCCCCATGCCGCCGCCACTAACCACAACCACGCCCGCGTTACAGGCCATACTAACGCGCACCATTGCCCCCATGCCGGCGCCACCGCCGCCGCCACCTGCCATGCCCATGCCCGTGCCTGCCATCTTGGGGCGCGCCCAAGTACCAAGAGAAGGAAGATGCGAAGGGAATGCCCCCAACGTCTTCACAGGAGAAAGGCCCCAAGCCAAGACCTTTCTCAGACAAGCGAGGATCTTCAATATCCTCAAGCCCCTCAACAATCCCTATGAGCGCGTCGCCCGCGCTCTCCTCCACATGAAGGGACCTCTCGTGGACCACTGGGTCGCCAGCCACCTCCACGACATGAACCAATCCCACCGCCCCTACGCCGATGAAGGGTACTGGACCGAATTTGAGGCCGCGTTCACCCGCGCCTTCCAGTACACCGGAGAAGAAACCGAGGCGCTTCAAGAGTTGGAAGCCCTCAAGATAGACCTGCGAGCGCTTGACGAGAGCCTCGCGAGGTTCGACACCCTCGCCGCGCACGCCAACCTCACGCGCACCGATCACGGAACCATCGCCAGGTTCCAGAAAGCCCTCCCCTACCACATCGCCGCCGCCATCATGAAAAGAGAGACCGAGCCGATCTCTCTGGATGAATGGCAAGACGCCGCGCGCAAAGAAGTCCAGCGCGCCGCCCTCGTGACTGCCATGTTCGGCAGTCGCCCCAGCTCGCCCCGTCACAGCAGCGCATCCGAGATGATGTTAAACTACAGCGCCTCCGCAATGAGGATAAACTACCCTACATCCCCTACCGCCGCAGAGTCCGCAATGACTCAAAACTATCCTAACCCTTACACCCGCCCCGATAGCCCGACATCCGAGGATGCCGAGGACACCGACCCGTCGAGTCAAGAAAGCGGTGAAATCGCCACTCTCACGTCCGAGGAGTTTACCGCGGTAAGCTCCGTAATGACTCAAGCCAGACGCCTCAGCGCCAAGGCCCTCCACCAGCTCCAAGTGGAGCTAAGGGCAGAAGCAAAGAAGCGCCGTGCCACCAAGAAGCCCTGGGTCAAGCCGACTCCGAGAACTGCCACCGCCATCCCCCACGCAGCCCCATTCAGCTACGGAGTAGCCACGGGAATAGCCCCACAGCAGCCACAAGAAGAAGAGCCAGTAGCAACCTGGCCGCAAGGTGGCCAATGGGAAAGCCGCCAACTCCCGCAGAACTGGGAAGTCCCCATGGACCTGGACGCCGCCAGGACCCACCAGATGCAGCAAGGACGCTGCTTCAACTGCAATAAGAAGGGCCATCGCCGTCAAGAGTGCGAAGCCCCGCGTCGCCCCCTTTCCCCCTCATCATCACGCCCCTCCAGCCCTTCCCAAATCGCCATGGGAAGGACAGTCGCCGAACGCCAGCGCGAACCAGTCATTGTTCACACCGTCCCCCAGCGCCTGATCCCTTACCCCCGCCCCACAGATCGCCCTCAGCAAGGCGTTAAAAGGCCCGCGCCCACCACGTACGCCGAAGCGGCCGCAATGCCAGTGCCGCGATCAGTCAAGAAGGCCCGCATGTCGCAAGTACATGCCATGCGTGCCTGTGTTGCCCAGGACCAGCGCCAGGTCCTCCCCAAGTCCCCCGCCGTCACCGCCGCGCAAGTCGAAGGACTCGCGCAAGAAGTCGCAAGGATGCGCCGCCAGCGCACAGAGACGACCCCCCGCATGACCCCCGCACGCCGCGCCGCCGCAGCCACAGCGCGCGCACAGCAGCTAGCCCGTGCATGAGCGCACGAGGCTGAGAACATTCGCCCCCGCTCGCCAACCCGCGTTTCCTTTGGAGGGACGCGCGCCACCACACCCCCGCCATCATACGCCAGCCGCAAGTCCTGCCTCAAAAGGACCGCCCCCGCAGCCAGCACGCCGACACAGGAGGCTCGCCCCGCCTCACTGTTCACCGCCGAAGCCACAGACCGCACCATAGAGCGGCTCTGTCAGGAGTACCAACTCCCCTTTGCCACCCCCTACGAACGCCAACGACAACCAAGAAGCGTGGAAGCTTCCCCTTAGAGGAGGGAGTACTGTTACGCCATCCCTCGTCGTCCGTACCAAAAGCCAGACCGGTCCGCCATGCCATCCGGACCGCCGTGCCGCCCGGGCCGACGGCCCGTTGCCCCGAGATTCAAGTGCAAGCCCTTGGTGTAGAGCATTCCGCCAAGAGGATACCGGACTTTGCCGTGACGGAGATCTCCGGTGGAGATCTCCATAGATGCCTTATGACTCATACTGACTCGCCGTGACTCGATAGTGGCTGATGGAGTATGACTCCACAGTCTAGACCGTTCCAGACCGCCTTCGCCTAATGCCGGGGATTCCCCTAGGGATTCCCCTTGTTGCCACTTCTATTCTTAGCCTATTGCCACTTTACTCCGCCTCGCCCCACTACACCTAGACTCGTGCTCCACCCTATGTGGAGCAGTACGATACAGCCTCGCGCTCCACTCTGTGGAGCTACTATACTTAGAACCAGTGCCAGCCTGCGCCGCCTGAGAGACCCTTACCATACATAGAAGCGCCCTCATGTATATAAGGTAGCCGTCTGAGATGGAGACGCCCCATCTCAGACTTAGTATCATATCCACATGAACTAGCCTGTTTTCCTGCCAGCCCTGCCTTGCCTGCCAGCCCCCCCCCTCTAAGTGCCAGCCTTAGGGTTCCTCTCTCTCCTCTTACGCCGCTTAGAGTCTGCTGCAAAGACTCTACTTCATCTTGTGTCCACTTAGGGAGCCACGTCGGTAGTCCCTTCGTCTGACGCTTGCCCTGCCATTCACGTGATCAGTTATCTCACGTGTCTTACCTCAAAGCCCTCACGATCACGTGACATCTCACGTGATCAGCTTAGCTCGAACGACCACGTGCTTGCCCTTGCACGTGCCTCAAGATCACTTGGCTTGTCTTTGCCTTGTGCGGTGGTAGCCCGGTATACGCTTTCGCCACGAACGACCCGTGGAGTCGTAACACCTGGGTTGTCGACAAGTCGATCCCATCGCAGGAGATAACCAGTGTAGCCAAGTGCGCTGTCCTCGATACTGTTGCCAGCTGGTCGGCCTGGGCAACTGTCGGGGCGTGAAACTGAAGGGGTGGCGTCTCCCTTTTGACGGATGGCGGTGGCGGCGACGTCTGCGTAGCTGCGTTGGTCGATGGGGGTAGCGAGCAATCCCGGCACAAGAAACTGGACGGCGCAGGCAAGGTCATTGTCAGCAGCTGGAAAAACGGCAGAGACGGTGGCTCCGATGGCCGGCGCCGCGCGGAGAGCGGGGTGGGTTGACTGTTACGATCTCTGGTACGCTTACTATGGTCCGGACTATCTATTTTTACCTACCATGACTCCTGTGATGACTGATGTGATCCGGCTTGGCAGCGCAGCCTGTGACCAGGCTGCGCTCATACGATACTGCCTCACATTACTTGTGACTGATACTGATACAGCACAGCCCTCTGCTGTGCGCTCTACTTATGCTATTGGCTGACCCCTACAATGACTCACAGATGTGACCCTATGTCACATCTAGGCTGTACTGCATCGCTGTTGTGACTCAGATGGCAGTAGCACGTGACTTCTCCTGTAAAGCCTATATAAGGGCTCTAGTTTACGCCAGTCAAGCCCTAAGCTTGACTTAGTTTCGCAATCGACTAAAGTCTCAACCTCCTCACTCCGCTTCCTCTCTCAGACGTGGTCTAGCCCTCTGAGAGCAGTAAGAACTCACTTCGTCTCACACGCCTCTCTGAGTCGCTGCAAGACTCAGCTCTGGAACGCGTCCCAAGATATCATCCTTATCTAGACGCCTACCTACTCCATGTGTACTCCAAGTCACTCGTCATCCCTGCGGTCACATGGGAAGGGTCATGTTACCTACGTGCTCAAGCAACTCACACTCAGTCACTCACGCATAGGCACGTGCTCCCGCATCATACTCACGTAACGTGTCTTGCACATAGTCTCGCATCGCACAAGTCGTGCTACCGGCCCGTCGAGCCGTAACATAAGTCAAGCTTCCTTCACCGTTGTGGATGGTGTGCCACCACATCAGAACTCACTTGAAAGAAGAATATCCTAGACCACCCACGATCCGCACATTCCGGATACTAGCCTCCGCTGACGCAGTAGAATTCGTCCCAGGAGCAGCGAAACACGAAACTCGTCAAGAAAGACACGCGGGCTTACACGCATATTTCTGCAGAAGCCAGTACTGCCCATATCACGGCACACAGTAAAAGACTATACCTGGTATAGCAAGGAAGCCTGCACACTTCGCAGCAACACTGGACACATACGACGAATACCTGCGTCGCCTAGGACATCTCTACACACGAAAATTCATCCTCGAAAGTTGGGGACAACAGATTGACCAAGCAGCGGACCAGCATGAGCTCATTTGCCCTGTTACGTGCATAACTGAACCCACAGAACTCCACTGATCCCTTCAAATCGAGGTCATAGTCTTCGACCAAGTATACAGAGAGTGGCAAGACGAGTTTATAGCCCTTGAAGCAGCACTCACCCTCTTACTCATCGTTCAGCGCTCTGGAGAGACAACGCAGGACTCATAGGTATCGCACACCAGCAGAAGTTGACCCTCATCAACTAGCTGCCGCCCTCGCCTGGACTGAAAGGCAGCTCGTCCGTGCACAAATCGACGTCACCAACCACACGCGAGTCTGCGAGTGGACGTGTATAGGGGAATACAGCCCCGTCCACCGACTGCTGGACGACATCCTTCAGCAAATCGAAGCCTTTGCAAGAGAACTTGAACACATTGTTAACGCCTACTTCGAGGCAGCAGGTTTCCCCTTGTAAAAGGAAGAAGCAACCCTGGAGACAATCAGAGCTGACATCCGCGCAAACACACTCACTAGAGTTCCCATCAGGGTCAACAACGACCTTCCAGACTACATTAAAGGCGAAGCCTATTGGCGACACAACCAACAGAACACCCACTGGTGTTACCACATCCGCCTCTTCACCGCGGTAGGAATCATCGAAAGACCAATCGAATATATCAACGACGATTGGTACATCCTCACTTACAACCAAGGAAGCTACGTCACCAGCCTCGAGGGACTTCTCGAACGGGAGAACGCCAACGAAACAGGACTAGGACACAGCTCCCTCAGGCCAGAGTCACCAGAGGCGATCGAGGTAGACCCTCCAAGTGCTAACGCATCCTCCTTCCAAAGCGCAGACGAAGGAGAAGAGCCCATGCCAGGACCAAGTCAACAGACCATCACACCAATAGAAGAGTTCCTCAGCACAGGGCTCCAAAACGTAGCAACGCTACAAGGAAGCAATCCGCTTCAACAAGAAATGGGCGCAACCCCGCACCTGCTCCAAATCGCGCACGCAGCAGCACAGCCAACGGCACCACCGCCTATCCTCCAGCCACCTAACCTGCCAATCATGGCCGCACCAGCACCCGCAGCAGCAGCAACGACATCAAAGCTGAAAGGAAGGGAACCAACGACCTTTGAAGGAGACCGCACCAAAAGCGAGGCTTTCCTCAGAGAGTTTAACCTCTACAGGGTCCTGAACCGCAACGACAAAAACATGATTAGCCCATATGCCAGGGTCGCCCTGGCACTAACCTTTATCAGGGGACCTCTTGTGGACAACTGGGGGGACGCGCAATCAGCCAGCCTCATGACGAAAACCACCTGTGTGGTAAACAGAATTGCAGAAAATGATGAAGTCCTCTGGACCAGCTTCGAGTCAGACTTCAAAGGACGCTTCACGGACACAGCCAAGGCCCAGAACGCGTACAACAAACTCATGGCTCTCACGATGCAGGGCAACGACATCGACAGCTACATCACATCATTCAACCACTATGTCATCAGCTCAAACTGGACAATGGGCGATCAAGGAACCCTAGAAAAGTTCAAAAGAGGGCTCTGAAGAGGAATCGCTCTCAGTGTCATGAATTGAGAAAATATCCCAACAACAATCGAAGACTGGCAGGAGGCGGCCAGGAAGGAAGTGCTCAGGCAAGCGCAAATCGACGCTGACCTAGGCCCAGCACCACAGCACGGACGTTTCATTCCACGCCCTGCCTTCTTCAAGTCACAAAACAAGCCGACCTCGAAGCCAAGGAACGACAGTTACGCACCCATGGACGTGGATGCGGCGCAGACAAGCGCGCCGCCCCGCATGGGAGGGCCCCTCACTGACGAGGAATGCCAGCGACTCCGCAAAGAAAACAAGTGCTTCTACTGCAAAGCGGTGGGGCACACGGCAAACAAGTGCCGCAAAAAGCAAGCTGTGAGACCACCGCGCGCATCACGGGTCGCAGAGATACAAAAGGAAGAGCTTGCGCCCAGCGATAGCGCAAGCCAGACCAGCTCCCAGACGGCAACCAGCGACGTCGTCACACAGATACGCTCTATGACCACAGAAGAGCGAAGGGGCATCTATGATACTATACTTACTGAAGACCTGGATTTTTAAAGAAGCTTGATCTATTGGCCTGGGACCGAGCTTCGCACATATGTACCATGTACGTGTCTCATCGGAATAGTGTTAATGTTGAAATTCTCTTTTTGAGCACGAATGGGAAGGCCAAAGAAAAAGCCCTCGTAGATAGCGGGGCAACAGACAACTTCATAGACCAGAAAACGGCGTGACGACTGCGCCTGGTCCCCCGCAAATTAAAGGAACCACGACTGCTCTACAACATAGACGGCACCAAGAATCGCAGCGGTCGAGTAGTAAGCTACTGCGACCTGCTAATATCAAGAAACAAGAACGAGAGCGTACAACGCTTCTTCATTGCTAACCTGGGGAGAGACCGCATCATACTGGGCTTCTCATGGTTACAGCACTTCAATCCGCAGATCAACTGGACCAAGGGACAAATCGGCGGTGAATCTTTTACTGCCAAGATCACCAGCAGACGGGCCCCAGATCCCCCAAAGAACCTAATGAGATACACACAGCTACTAGGGGCCACACTAAGGGTACAACATATGGAGGAAGGAGACACGCTCGTCCTCCGGATCAATCGCACCAACATAGCGCAAGAATGGGCCATCAAGGCCCACCAACAACGCACGGTGCCCACCGCACAAGACGTGCCCCCAGAGTACCAATGACACTGGCGCGTGTTCTTGGAAGAAGAAGCCCAGCGCTTCCCCCTGACACGGGAAGACAACCACGCCATCACCCTGAAACCCGATGTGCCAACGACACTCGACTGCAAAGTCTACCCGCTCAACCCGCAGGAGATGCTAGCCGCGGACAAATGGATCCAAGAACACTTGGAAAAGGGATACATCCAGCTGTCAAAGTCACCCTACGCAGCACCCTTCTTCTTCATCAAAAAGAAGGATGGATCACTGAGACCAGTACAGGACTACCGCATGCTGAATAGCTGGACCATCCGAGATGTCTATCCACTCCCAGATATCTCCGTGCTCACCAGGAACCTCGAAGGCCACGCCCTGTTCACCAAGTTCGACATCCGGTGGGGATACCACAATGTCCGCATCAAAGAAGGTGACCAATGGAAGGCAGCCTTCAAAATGCCGCAGGGGCTCTTTGAGCCAAAGGTGATGCTGTTTGGCCAGTGCAACGCGCCAAGCACCTTTCAAAGAGTCATGGACTGACTCTTACAACCGCTAAAGCTAAAATACCCGAGGATGGTCTTCGTCTACATGGACGACATCCTCATCGCCACACTGCTGGACCTCGAATTGCATCGGCAAATAGTCCATGAACTCCTGGACCTCTTCGAAGCAGAGTCATTCTTCCTCAAACCACAGAAGTGCCTCTTCGAACAAAGGCGGGTTGAATACCTCGGGCTAATCATTGACGGAGAGTCCCTTCGCATAGAATCTAGCAAACTCGCAGGAATAAAGGAATGGCCTAGAGTCCTCAAGAGTGTCAAGGAGCTTCGATCGACACTGGGGGTACTCGGTTACCAAAGACCCTTCATCCCTGGCTTCGCAGAGATCGCTAGACCACTCACTAACCTGCTAAAGAAGGGCATGCCATTCATCTGGACAGATGAGTGCACGCAAGCTGTTGACAAACTAATCAATATTGTCACCAGCGACCCAGTCCTCTGGCAGCCTAGCCCAGCATGCCCCTATGAGCTAGAAGTGGACGCCTCTCAGAACGTGACAGGCGCCATCCTGTACCAATGCGATGCCCAGGGCAGGCGACGCCCAGTGGGCTACGACTCGAAAACATTCACGGCCGCGGAGTGCAATTACCCCATATGGGACCGGGAATTCCTCACTATCGTGCGAGGACTGGAACACTGGCGCCACCTCCTCATGGGCGCACAACACCAAGTAGTGGTCGTCACTGACCACAAGAACCTCCAGTACTACCGCTCACCCCAGAAAATCAACAGACGCATCGCGCGGTACATACTAACCCTAGGAGACTACGATGTCACCCTTGTGCACTGCCTGGGGGCGAGCAACAGGGCCGATGCCCTGTCACGCTGACCTGACTTCAACGACGCCAGCTCGGACAACGAAGAAGTCATTGCGCTCCCCAACCAGCTCTTCACTAACGCCGCGGAAGCTGTGGACATGGAAGATAACGTCATTAGCAAGCAAAAGGAACACGAGACCATCATCAGTACGTGGGCGAAGACATACCCACTGGAACGCCGGCCCGGCGGAGCCTGGTGGCACGGGAGCCGCCTGGTTGTCGTGGCAGACAACAGCCTTAGGAGGGGAGTAATTTCCCTTCACCATGACTCACAAACCGCCGGCCACCCAGGAATTCTCAAAACATGCCTAATGATCGCACAAAACTACTGGTGGCCCAACATGAAACAGACAGTTCTCGCCTACGTCAAAGGATGCGCTACCTGCCAAGCCACAAAAGCCAACACGACCAAGCCAGCACCACCGATAGTGCCCATCACCACAAACGCGACAGCCCTCCCCTTCGAGACAGTGGCCCTAGACCTCATCGTCAAACTCCCCAAGTCACAAGGTTTTGACTCTATCCTCACCATCACGGATCACGATTGCTCCAAGGCAGCTATCTTTATACCATGCAACGAGGCCAGCACGGTGCTGGAGATCGCCGCGCTCTATGCTAAGAACGTTTTTCCACATCACGGCATCCCCCGAAAGATCATCAGCGACCAAGGAACGCACTTCGCCTCACACTTCCCTAAAGAGCTATGCAAACTCCTAGGCATCTCGCAGAACATCAGCACAGCCTATCACCCTCAGACAGATGGCCAGTTGGAAAGAACAAACCAGTGGCTCGAGCAGTACCTACGCATCTACGTAAATCACCAACAGAATGACTGGGCCTCCCTACTACCTATCACCCAATACACCCACAATGCGTGGCCCAGCAGCACGACCAAGAAAGCGCCATTTGAGCTCCTATTAGGACACATCCCACGCGCTCATCAGCCCCCTAGATCCAAGAAAATACCGTCCATCAACGAGCGACTTGACCGCATCAAAGAAGCCCACACCGCAGCGCAGACGGCCATCACTAATGCCCAGACCATGGTGACTAATCGAAGAGGATCCAAATTTAGACCATTTGCGAAGGGACAAAAGGTCTGGCTAGAAGGAAAGAACATCCAAGTCACGCAGCCAAGTGCCAAGCTCGCAGCCAGACGTTATGGCCCGTTCACTATCACGAACGTCATTTCCCCAGTAGTATATCAAGTTGCAATACCCCCGCAGTGGAAGCTCAGAAAAGTCCACAACGTCTTTCACGCCAGTTTATTAACACCGTACATAGAAACCCCCGAGCACAGCCGGAACTTCAAAGAACCGCCTCCTGATGTCATCAACGGAGAAGCAGAGTATGAAGTCGAGGCCATTCTAGACCACTGCCTATATGGAAAGGTGAAAACCCCTCAGTACCGCATCAGATGGAAAGGATACTCCGCAGCAGAAGACACATGGGAACCGCGCAGCAACCTGAAACATGCGCTAAAATTAGTACTCAAGTATCACCGAGAAAACTCCACCGCAGTCCGAAAAATGCTTATAAGGACCACACTCAGCTCAGCAGGAACATCACCACTTCGCTCCCTTCGCACCCCATCTCCACCACCAGCTTACTCCACTCTCTCCATGACCACCGATGGCCCACAACAAGTCCAACAGCTCCAAGAGAAAGGCAGCGGCAGCCCTACCAGTCCGACCCCTCCGATGACGACCAGCCCTCAGAATGACAGCAGCCCCCGCGGCATACAGGTCCCCTTCTCCGCCCGCATACTCACCGTCGTTGACAGCAACGAGACCAGCAGTAGCTCGGACGGCGACACCAGCCCCCTACGCGACTCCTCAGCCAGCCCTCAGCCTGGAGCAACAGGCCAACCAACTCTTAGCGGAGGTTCTCTGGTCCCTAGCCTGCACTCAGACTACGCCGACCACCCCCTTAGTGCAGACAACTTCTGCGGGACGTGCAACGCCCCCATACGTATTGGCGATGGACACGCCACTTGGAGCCCATCAATGAGACCGGCAGATGTCACAAGTGCTCAGCGACTACCACAGCAGCCGGGCGCAGTCCTTGGGAATCCCGCTGTTACCACCTCCAGTGTGGGCCAGCAGACCACCTACATGACCCCTGCGCCACTGCGCAGCTACGCAAATGTCGCCGCCGCCGCCCTCAGTCAAGGAGGAGGAGCACCCATCGTCGCTATCAATGCCCCCACACCCGGTCACGGCCAGCCCACCAACACCATCGGCTACGATGGTTATTTCTTGTGCTGGCATAGACTTGACGACAACCCAGGTGACAGGAACGTTATCCTTGTCCCCGATCACAACAACCGTCTCATCCCCGCCACGTACTACGCACACTTCCCGCACTTCAACAAGCCCATCATTCTAGGACGGCTAACTACGAACTCGCCTATCTTCGCCGAGCCCCTCTATGCCAAGCCGCATGACGATGAGCACCTCCCCACCATCGACGACTGGGACCTCCTGCCCCTCAACGGGAATCACCCTCACCGCTGCCACATTGACAAGCTGGTCGAAGACCTCGGGGACCCGGGACTGACGGCTGACGTACACAGGTATTGTGTCGGCATCCATGCCCTTCATCACCAGCTCGCCGTTGAGTACGCCCACCTTACCTGCCTGCCCGCAAACTGTCATGACTACTCCGCTACTCAGCTGGAGCAGGACGCCGCCCTTGTGTGCCGCAGTCACGAGCTGTGGGACAAGCTGAAGTGCATCGAGCTGCGCCTCTATGAGGCCGCCGTCATGTCGCGCATCGGTCCAAAGCTGGACCAGATACTGGCACGACCCGTCATGCCGCCCCTCGATTACTACCTGTGTGGCCGCCCTGCCACCCACCAGACCGACATCGTCGCCGCACTCCCAGTGCGGATTATTCCCCGAACGCGCCCAAGGCAAGTCTCCCCTCCCTGTCGGGTCGTCCCGCTCCGGCGCACGCACACTGCTCCCCCTGCTTGAATGCCGTGGTAGCCATTCCCCCTTAGGAGGGGGCGTACTGTTACGATCTCTGGTACGCTTACTATGGTCTGGACTATCTATTTTTACCTACCATGACTCCTGCGATGACTGATGTGATCCGGCTTGGCAGCGGAGCCTGTGACCAGGCTGCGCTCATACGATACTGCCTCGCGTTACTTGTGACTGATACTGATACGGCACAGCCCTCTGCTGTGCGCTCTACTTACGCTATTGGCTGACCCCTACGATGACTCACAGATGTGACCCTATGTCACATCTAGGCTGTACTGCATCGCTGTTGTGACTCAGATGGCAGTAGCACGTGACTTCTCCTGTAAAGCCTATATAAGGGCTCTAGTTTACGCCAGTCAAGCCCTAAGTGTTACGACTCCATGGGTCGTTCGTGGCGAAAGCGTATACCAGGCTACCACAGCACAAGGCAAAGGCAAGCCAAGTGATCTTGAGGCACGTGCAAGGGCAAGCACGTGGTCGACTGAGCTAAGCTGATCACGTGAGGCGTCACGTGATCGTGAGACAAGAGATAAGACACATGATGTGACTTGGTCACGTGAATGGCAGGGCAAGCGTCAGACGAAGGGACTACCGGCGTGGCTCCCTAAGTGGACACAAGATAAAGTAGAGTCTTTGCAGCAGACTCTAATCGGCGTAAGAGAGGAGAGGAACCCTAAGGCTGGCACTTAGAGGGGGGCTGGCAGGCAAGGCAGGACTGGCAGGAAATAGACTAGCTTATTGTGGATATAAGACTAAGTCTGAGATGGGGCGTCTCCATCTCAGCCGGCTACCTTATATACATGAGGGCTCTTCTATGTATGGTAAGGATCTCTCAGGCGTCGCAGGCTGGCACTGGTTCTAAGTATAGTAGCTCCACAGAGTGGAGCGCGAGGCTGTATCGTACTGCTCCACATAGGGTGGAGCATGAGTCTAGGCGTAGTGGGGCAGGGCGGAGCAACGAGTCATAAGCTAATAATAGAAGTGGCATCAAGGGGGAATCCCTAGGGGAATCCCCGGCATTAGGCGAAGGCGGTCTGGAATGGTCTAGACTGTGGAGTCATACTCCATCAGTGGCATATCGAGTCAGTATGAGTCATGAGGCATCTATGGAGATCTCCGCCGGAGATCTCCGTCATGGCAAAGTCCGGTATCCTCTTGGCGGAATGCTCTACACCAAGGGCTTGCACTGGAATCTCGGGGCAACGGGCCGGCGGCCCGGGCGGCACGGCGGTCCGGATGGCACTTCGGACCGGTCTGGCTTTTGGCTACGGACGGCGAGGGATGTCGTAACACTAAGCTTGACTTAGTTTCACAATCGACTAAAGTCTTGACCTCCTCACTCCGCTTCCTCTCTCAGACGTGGTCTAGCCCTCTGAGAGCAGTAAGAACTCGCTTCATCTCACACGCCTCTCTGAGTCGCTGCAAGACTCAGCTCTGGAATGCGTCCCAAGATATCATCCTTATCTAGATGCCTACCTACTCCGTGTGTACTCCAAGTCACTCGTCATCCCTGCGGTCACGTGGGAAGGGTCACGTTACCTATGTGCTCAAGCAACTCGCACTCAGTCACTCACGCATAGGCACGTGCTCCCGCATCATACTCATGTAACGCGTCTCACACATAGTCTCGCATTGCACAAGTCATGCTACCAGCCCGTTGAGCCGTAACATTGACGTAGGCGTTGTAATGCTGGTGATCTCGGTGGTGACAGCAACCTGGGTGGCCCCAGTGGGGACAAGGTGGGGACACGAGACGGGGGAGGCGCTCCAGGTGGCATGTCCGTCGTCGATCCGGACGGGGGCATCACAGACTCCACAGAAGTTGTCTGAGCTGAGCGGGTGGTCTGAGAGGTCAGGGGCGGCATGGAGAGCAGGGACACTAGCACTTCGTCCAGAATCCGATCTACCTCCATCGCTAGATTCGGAGGTGTCATCGTCGCTGCTGCTGTCAGTGAAGCTGATGGTGAATACTCTGGCAGCGAAGGCGACCTCCTTTGACAATTTGCTGTCATTTGTGGCGGCGGTGGTCGATGACGGGGACGGGGCTCGGATGCTGGTGCTTTCTTTGATGTCGGCAGATTGGTCTTTCGGCGAGCCATGCGAGGACATGAGAGACGAGTATGTTGGTGGTGGGGTGTCTGGATAGCGGGGGAGACTGGGAGATGGTGACTTGAGAGCGGACAGGGCGTGTCTTATTGTTACGCTCCGCTGCATACTGTACGCTTCATTTCTTTTATCTTTACTGCTTGCATCCTTCTCGCGTCGTGCCTATGGACTGCTGGCCCCCTACGGGCCGCGACTCCGCTCGTGTCTCTTCATCTTGCTCTATACACATACTACCCGGTCTGACGGACCGGCGGGACCGGCACGCACCCACTAGTGCTACATGTGCACGACTCTGCGCATGCGCTGCCTCGGGGCCCATGACTCATACTGTACGATGACTCCGGCTGACTATATGTGACTCTGTACTAGTAACAGTGTCCTAGGGACACCATGACTCGCTCTGACTCCCTATGAGTCACTACCACATGTACTTATATCGCGCCGTATGCCTAGGACAGACCCTAAGTCTGTTCTCTTGTAATCTCAGCTTGTGCTCGGTTCTCTTCCTTCCCTTGTGAACCCCAACTCCTCTGGTCAATTGCCAGACTTCACGCATCCCCTTGCGGAGCCTTAGTGTATGCTCAAAGGCAAGGGAAAGCTCACTATCAGACGTCACAAGAGTATGCCTGCGCGCGAGAGGTATACAGACCTCTTACCCTCGAGGCCTCAGTCACCAGCATCGCCCAC
>QLOS01000108.1:0-10010 GCA_003313725.1 Russula sp. MG48 | reverse complement strand
AGGCTCGAGGTCGCACTAGGAAGTCCCTGAGAGGAACTCGAGCTTCAGGATGGGTGGAACTAGCTTGATTGCTCAAGAAGTCGAGTCTGAGGTACATAGAGGCAAGGCGACGCACTATAAGTACTTAGCAGGGTCAAGGGTAGATAAGAGTGCGTCATAGTAAGTAATGAGGTCACTGGCATGGGTACAGGGTAGGGTAAAGGGGACGCGTCATGGTACAGGGTACAGGGCACCACAGCAAGTGGTCAGTAAGCACAGAGCTGCCCAGAGGCGGCAGGGTAGAGGGTAAGGGTACTGGGCAAAGAAAAAGTACAGGTAAGCGGTCCAAATCGTAACATTCTCTCTGGGCTCAGCAGGTACTGGTTAACTCGACCAAGTAACTGCCCAGACCAGAAAGACTGTCCTCTCGCACTCGTGCATTGCTTGCACTCGTGCACTTGTGAAACACACTTCGCCTGCGTATTCCAGGCCCTCCAGAGTCTCTCAGAAGCCTAGGCTTGGGCTAGACCAAGCCAAGATACCACCAGACGCACACGTCGTGCAGCAGGCCACGCTTGAGCCTAACACCCGAGGTTTTCCAACTCGGTCATGAACATCTTGAAATGCCCGATAGTACACGATAAAACCGGTGTTGACTCGGAGGACATCGCCTGTTGAAATGTGTGAGGAATCTGCAATGGTATTGAGCCCTGTCCTAAGTCAAGTAGCACTAACTGAACTCACCGCCAAGACCGCTTCCAGCCCTTCCAAGATCTCCCAATCTAATTCTGAGAGTTTATGTTGTGAAAAGTTGGCTAGTTCCGTCTCAAAGTACGGATCGATGGCCTATGTAAAACAGTTAGTCATTGAAATCTCCACTGTCCAGTCTGTGAGACGACTGACCGGTCAGAGTTGTCGCAGATGTTGCAGCATCATATAGACTGAATCCCACCTTGTTTTTACGTCTCTCAGGGGTTGTAGTTCTGGGACTTGGACCGTGACACGCTTGCTGTCGTTCTCCTTCGTGGTGAACCAACGACGTTGATTTCCATCTTGAATGAACTTATGGAAACCTTCCCTTCGTTGATCCGAGGATCGTAAGAGACGAATAATTCTTCAGGCACACCCAAGGGGGTCGCGTTTGATGCCCTCAGACCACTCCCTGAGTTTCGAGTCACCTTCGTCATCGTAAAGGTCACCCAGTTCCGGGTCATCAAAATCATGATCGAGATCAACGTCACTGTCACCCGATTCATCACTGGGGCCATCGCAAGTCACGTAGTTTGAATCAGTGGGGATTTCAAAATTGGAGACATTACATTTGGTGGTCACAGATGCGATGATGTGAGAGGAGCAGATGTTGATAATGTGCGCGTAACATTGGACACGGTGGTTCAAGTGATTGAAGTTAATCGCAACAGCCGTCTCGCGTTTCACGAGCAAAGATTGGAGTTCTCGCATAGCCACTGCATTGTTCTTGGCGTTGTCGAGTGTGAAGTGGCCAATCTAAAGAAAATTTTAGGATGCGAGCAAATAGATATCACAAGGAAACCATACCTGGAGTGTGATATTGGCCTGATCAAGTAAATGAAGGATGGTTTTTGCTATGTTGACGCCCGAGTGCTTCTTCTTGAGGCGATGAAAGCTGATAAGCGCGGCTTTGAGCGCAAGGTGCCCATTCGACTCATCAAGGGAGATCCAGTGTGCAGTCAGTGCCAAGTAGGCAGCCAGGTTTGCGTTTGACCAAACGTCTGCAGTGAAGCTGATTCGCCCAGAGGAGCACTATTGATCGAAGTTAGTTAGTTAGTAGAGTGGGAAGACAAAACACTTAAACTCACAGAAAGGTCAAATTTCAAGTCTTTGAATGACTTTTGCCAAGCACTGATAATCGCTTCCCTCATTTTATCGCAGCGAGGGATGTCGACATCGACGAGCGTATCACGGAGGACCATACACAACTCTCGAAATTCAGGGCATTTGATGACATGAATAGACTAAAGAGATGTAACATCATGTAAGAGTATGAAAGAAAATGAGATCGTTCAGACATACCTGATCATCTGCAACAATGAAGCGAACAAGGTGATCCAGGAATGCCCTTGCAGAGAACGGGGGGAGCTCCTGGTCATGCACCTTGCGAGCATTTTTGTGCTTAGATGGACCGTCTGATTGCGTCGTTAACCTGTAGTGCCATTTATGGGCCACCACAGCCTGGTCGTACTCTTGGGGGTGTTCTTTGTGGAGGTGGCCTTGCAGATTCGAGGTTGCGGTGGTACTCCCATAAAAATAATTGGGGACACTCTTAGGGATACTCTGCTTGTCGTCACCATGAACTTTCCTGTAAGCTTATTAGAGGACAGAGTTGTGATCACTAGCAGAGAAAGTACTCACATGCATAGCACGCAGACTTTCTGCACCTTTTCGTTTTCCTTCGTGGCAGTAGGGAATTCCATCTCAGTGAAGAAGTGCAAGATGTCATGGGCGGCACGAGTGCTGCCTGAATGGGAATCATGGTGTGGGAGCTCAGAAGGATCTGAGTCAGGCCTGGGTGCGTCGGGTGTATCGTCATCCTCTTCTATGCCCTGAAAGCTGAATTCTTCCCCGCTAGTGATTGAATCGAGTTGGATAGTGGCGACCTAGTTTGGTTGGTCAGTCTAAAGGTGCGTGGAGGGCTCTCAGGCTGGAACTCACCTTTTGACAGGTCCGGGATGGAGCAACAGGACAGGCACTTGACTCACTGGATTTAGAAGCCTTATGCCTACCAACAGCCTCAGATGCAGCCATCGACAACAGTTCAAGAGGTGGTTTTGTCTTGCTGGATGATCGTCAAGCCATGAGCAGAGAGAGAAATGGGGGATCCGTAGATCTAAAGGAACAGGCACTGCATGCAGCTTGAGACTCCAAGTCTTGAATCAGGCAGGTACTAGTAGATTACGTCCATGTCATTGGGCGCATACACACGCATTACCAAACTATGTCCACACAAATGGCATAGACTGGATGTGTTATTGAATTTGGTAGACACGTGAAGAGAGATACAGTACAGTACAGTACAGTATGTAGACAATATGTTACAAAGCACCACATAGATTCCGACCGGCACACCAGCAACAGTATGGGTTGACATCAAGGCTTTATTTAATGAGGTCCTCAGTTGACACATCGCCTGCTAGGATCATCTAGGAGTTCTCTCAGAACTTCAAAGTATGTGAAAAAAAGGATGACTCACACACAAAAAATATCCCCAAATATCTGGTAGTCATTTGCGCTGAGTAGGTATGGTGGTGTGGCTGTGCACTCGCAACCTAGAGGGAAAACATGCGTGCAGCAGGAGAACCCTGAATCAACACAGTGGCTGCATATCGGAGTGGTGCACGTTGCATGCACCCTCATCCTCACTGCCATCATCGTACAAGCTCTCCTTACTCACCTCCATCAGCCGCAGCGCCTCGTCCACGTCCATGTGCAGCATGGCCACAGCAAAGCGCAGGTGCATGAGCCGCAGCATGCCAAGCAGCATCCACACGGACATGCTTGGTGTCCTCTTTAGATGGTTTGTGGAGCCACATGTAGGAGTCTACAATGTAGGACAATACATCCAGTGGCGCAATGGGGTGGACTGCTAGGCGAGTGGGATGTAGGCACTGTGGAGGGGGGGGCTGTCAGTTGCGAATGGTGCCAGGTGTGGGACCATGTGGGAGGGGGCATACCACACCAGTGCTGGGTCAAGCGGCTTGTACTCAAGGTTGGGGTGCATGACTGGAGAATGTTGAGGAAGGATAGAAAAGCCATGGGTAATGTGGCATGCCATCAATGCTGTGCCACCGGGCTTTTTCGCGAATGGGTTGGCCATTTTTTTTACATACTGTAGAAAAAAGGTCAACAGGAACAGTAGAGAGACGGTGTAAAACCAAAAGAAAATCGTGCGTGTGTACCTGGCTTTTGGGGCGGCGGTGCGACATACTCATTGTCCTCTACCGCCCGCCGCTTGAGACTGTCCAATTGTGCGGCACCTCCGTAGCAACGCCGTCGTCATCTGATAGAAAAAGGCTCAGTAGGAGCAGCAGAGGGATTGGGGGGACTCAAGTGAAGCAATTCAGACGGATGGGCGTCGCACTAATTCACATTCTTCATTGCCAGAAAAGTCCTGCAACTCTTCTTCCTTGTCCCCTTCATCCCCGTCCTCAAGGTCACGAGTACGTGGTCAGGTAAAATCATCCTCGATTATGTCCTCGTCTGCGTCTGGGTGATCAAGCTTGAGGGCCATCATTTCATCACTCTGAGGTTTTTGATGAGTTGGTGAATGTGAGGGAACTTGCGGTTAGTGGAGGTTGCATTGGAATGGGAATTAGAGGATGGGAGATGAACCCAGGGCCACTTTGCCAGTCTCCTATACAGCAGGGCAAAGTTGTGAGTGAGCATAACAGAGTGGGTGCAGTGGTGGTGCACTTGAGAAGCTTGACTCGGATGTAAGTCAGGCCTGCATTGCTCACAATAATAGTAACCTTCACTCACCACATCGTTGTTTCGGATACCCATGCACTGGCCATGCTGCCAAACATTGCACATTTCACATGGGATGAAAAACTCCCCTGCACCCTTGTCATCGCCACCCATGAATCAAGAGAGGAGCATCAGAACGTGTACTCAGGGAAAGTGATGGGAGGGGTGTGGCTTCTCCTTGTCCTACCACTTGGTGGAGCGGTTGACTGCTGGAAGGTGCTTGTCGAAAGGCGGTGGTGGATCCGGATTCGAGACTGGATTTCTGCGTTGGCGTCGTCGTCGTGCGGTTTGTACCACTAGTGTTTTAAGGTCCGGTCCTATGGACCGAAAAAAGACCAGGACCCAACCGGACCGGACCGCACTAGGACCAGACCACCGGTCCCGGTTGCACCAATTTCTGTCTGGTCCCGGTTGCGGTCCTCCATCCCCAGATCAAATATTTCAACCACAAAATAACCAGTTGCAACCGGTTGCAACTTGCAACTGACCCCTTTTTCTCTGTAGAATATCAATCGATTTTTTATTGTCTTTTTATTCATGTTTCAAAGGAGTCGCGACTTAG
Organism: Russula sp. MG48; assembly: GCA_003313725.1. Taxonomy (NCBI): domain Eukaryota; kingdom Fungi; phylum Basidiomycota; class Agaricomycetes; order Russulales; family Russulaceae; genus Russula; species Russula sp. MG48. The sequence continues at coordinate 4,966 of QLOS01000108.1, read as the reverse complement.
GTGGAGTTTCAAACTCCGGTGAATGTTGTCCAGTTTTGGTAAGTACTCTTCCTCTGCCTCCGCAATGTCTGCGTCCAACATCAAGCAGCAGCTGGCCATCAACTGATGAGCCTTACTCTCTAGTAGCCCTTGGATGGGCAATTAGGGCCTGGATAATAAGAGATGAAGGTTAAAAAAAGGTAGGTATAAGGGAGTGTTGGAGCTTGAGAAAAAACAACAGGTGTGTCATCACTGACATAAACATACAGACTAACTACACCATCTTCTCTTCCCCTAGGACTGCAGCAGCGGTAGCAGCAGCATCAGCAGCTGCACCAGCAACAGCACCGGCGGCGGCGGCAGCAGCAGCAGGCTCAGCGGCAGCCCCAGCACTGGTGACACCAACTGTGACACCAGCACGGCGATGGCCCCAGCACCGGCGGCATCAGCAGGCAACACCAGCGGCGACACCAGCACGGTGGGGGCGGCGGTGGCCCCATCATCAGCAGTGCTGGCGGCCCCAGCGGGCTACACCAGCGGCGCGGCAGCCCCAGCCTCAGCGGCACCAGCGGGCGACACCAGCGGTAGCGGCAGCCCCAGCACTGGCAGCACCAGCAGATGGCACCAGCGGCAGCACCAGCACCGCAGCAGCGGTGGCAGCCCTAGCCCCAGCTGCACCGGCGGCACCAGCGGGTGACACCAGTGGCAACACCAGGGATGACACATTGTTGACACCAGCGACTACACCAGCAGTGGTACCGGTGAGCGACACCAGCGGTGGCACCAGCATGGTGGCAGCAGCCCACCAGCAGCACCAGTGGCACCAGCGGCCAACACCAGCAGCGATACCAGCATGGCAGTGGCGGTGGCAGCCCCAGCACCAGGGGCACAGCGGCCGACACGCCGACACCAGCAATGACGTCAGCGGCGGCAGCACCTGCACTAGGCCACCAGCACCCGCGGCAGCACCGGTGTGGCACCGATGGCACCAGCAGCAGCGGCAGCGGGTGCAGCAGCGGATGTAGTATTGGAGCAGTCGCTCATACTTAGTCTTAGTTAGATTGTATCTCTATCTTTTTACTTGACTTGAATATAGAATGTTTTAATCTAAAAACTGGTTGCAACTGCAAAAAAACTGGTTGAGACTGGTTGTCAACTGGTCTCTAGAAAGACTGGTTCCAACTGGTCATTTTTCTGAAACCGGACCGAGGTAGACTGGTTGCTTGCGGTCTCAGTCCAGTTTTTGTAAAATCTCCTTTGGCTGCAACCGGTCCCGGTCCAGTTGCCTGGCTCCGGAGGTCAAAGACCAGACCGGACCAGACCTTAAAACACTACGTACCACTACTATGCCGGGTGGGAGCGTGGGCCACCAGGCTTTTTCGCGAACGGGTTGGCGTCTGGTTTTTTTAGACACAATAAAAAAAGGCTCAGCAGAAGCAGCAGTGTGAAAACAAAAGATAAAAGTGTGCACTTGGCTTTTGGGCACATAGTAAGCCCCCTCCCACTCCAGCTGCTGCTCTGCTGCTAGTGCTGCGGCTGGTGCTCCTGTTGGAGGAGGCACAGCCACACACTGCGGCGTGCCAACGGCCAGGCCAGCAGGACCGGATTGAGATGGACAACCTGATCATCCTGAATCCTGATGCATCTCAACTCACACTAAATTTATTTTCACCCAATCCTACCCTCGTTATGGATACTTATAGTATGATACTGTCTGCCAGTAGTCCCTCAGTCTTTCTCTCAAAGACTGAGCCCATATTCCAACAGATTATGAGACCTGCCCGCTCCTAAGCCCACAGACAACCACATTTCCTCACAACCACACAGTTACCTGCTACCCAACATGAGCACATCAACCACCATGTCCCCATCACAAGGCAGAAACGCTTCTCCCACAGGAGCCACGACAACAAGTGTCACTAGCTCCAAAGGGCACCCATGTCTCTATGAAATCCCTTTCCTTGATGACGATGGAGGCAACTTCACGTTCTGGAAATATCGCGTCCAAATGGTTCTTGATCTCCGGGACCTCTGGACTATTGTCAACGGCTCAGCCACTAAACCAGATCCCTCAGCAGACCCTGCCGCAAGCACTGATTGGTCCTACAAAGATCGTGAAGCCCGTGCACAGATCACGCTCACCCTAAGGGATGAGCCCCTGAACTCTGTCCTGGATGCCACAACTGCAAAGGAATGCTGGGACAAACTGTCAGTGCGCTATGAAGGCAAAGGCGAGCAGAGAATCATTCACCTTATTGATGAAGTGTTCCGGAGCACCCTCTCTGAATCTGAGCCCCTCGAGCCGCAGATCAATGCCCTCGTGCGCTCCGCACGCACCATCTCCACTCTTGGCCTCCTGCTTGATGACAAACTGATCACTTTCGCAATCATCTCATCACTTCCATCCTCACTAACCACCCTGAAAACTATCCTGTCCACTACTAAGGCTTCAGAACTCTCTTCCGAGTATGTAAAGTCGCAAGTCATCCTCGACGAACAGCGCCGCGTGCACGAGTCTGGAACCGGCACGACCACTTACTTTGCCAAAGCTAAGAAAGGACAGTCAGCATCAGATGAACGCAAGAAGAAGAAAAAGTGTACTCACTGCAATAAACATGGCCATGATATCAGCGAATGCCGCAAGCTCAAGAAAGAGCAGGAGTCAAAGGGGGCCACAGGCACAGCAACCCCTACCTCCTCTGCCTCAAGCACAGTCACTCCTTCTGCTTCAGCAGGCATTGCTCACACCGCTTCTGCATCTGATGACGACACCACATATCTCTTCCATGCCCTTGCTGTTGAACCCAGCGCCTACACTGACACTGAACGTGTATCCCGCACCTGTTCCAAATTTACTGCTAAACCTGCACTTCAGTACCAGTGGATCATGGACTCAGGAGCTTCACATACCATGTGCTCGAACCACAGCTGGTTCTCCACCTTCTCCCCCCTCGCGTCACCCATCCAAGTCATCCTAGGTGATCACAGCACCATCCTCGCCACCGGCACTGGCACTATCCCTGTCCACATGCAAGCCAATGCACACCACAGCACCGCCATCTTGCAGCACGTCCTATTCGTTCCTGACCTGCATGGCAACTTGCTCTCTGTCGCTCAGCTTGCCCGCCGGGGTGCTGAAGTCCGATTCCGAGGGACTGGATGTCAGCTCTACGATCGGCGTGGCCAACTCACCTGTGAAGGCAACCTGCAAGGCAACCTCTACTGGATGGATATGCAGTCAATCAGCATTGAGATGCTTGACACTCCCAACCTTGATGCCTCCCCTCCTGAGGGAGATGACTATCCGGCTAACGTTGAAGCTGCATTCACCACACAGGCCATCAACCCGAAGGCCAAAGACCTACCTTGCCACCACCTTCTCCAGCCCTCCAGTGACGTCATATCCGCTGAAGGGGGCCCAGGAAAGCGTCGCACACGCAAGACCACCGAATCCAACGTCACAGATCCAGGGGGCGTGACCCACAAGTACCTCCATCAACCTGAAAACCCATCAGCATATGAAAGCAAAACGGAGATGAAGGAAACACTAACCATCGCTCCGAAACTGACACCCTCATCTCTCCTTGCTGCCTCCCGATCCACGCACACCACGCATATGCCCACTCACAACAACGACCCATGCTACACTGGAAGCCCAACTGACCCGCAAAAGCGGCAGACTGAGCATGCCAACGTGGTGCAGGCCAAAGCTATGAATGCCCCGTGCAGCTACACAGAGGTCCTCACAACCCCTCACACGCATGCCGATGCCGCCATGCCAAAACGTATCCGCGAAGGCAATGCATGCACTATTGAGCACCAGAAGGTCCACGAGGCGGTGGCGGATCCTAAAGAACAGAAAGGAAAAAAGAAAGTGTCAGTATTCAGCCAAACGCACAAAAATGGGAAAACTCAGAAGAACTTACCACACGCCATCGCGCACACCGTCACCAACGACGAAGACAGTAGAGACATAGTCCCCACACCTGCTGAAATGTGTGCACCGTCCTGCACGGCCCTCGCCATCGTCGCCAAGCGCACTCTTGAAGCCTCTGATGTGACGACACCACAGGGCTACAAAAGCAACAAAGACATCAGCACCAAACCTCAGGTAATGGACAAGTCATTCACCTATGCCAACCAGGCCGCTCCTGTCCACGTCAAGGACGATGTCACCCCCACAGTAACGCCTGAGACCAGCCACATCGCTATGGCACACAAAGCTGTAAAGAAGGCACTCATCAGTACAACAAAGCGCCCTAGTACCACTCACCTGTCGCACAAGTCACCACTAGAACCAGGATTTACCTTCATAGGAGGATGCATGCCAGGTTCCCAAGAGCGACGAACAAGCGCAGTGTGGGCTGAGGGGGCATGTTGGAGGAGGCGCAGCCACACGCTGTGGTGTGCCAATGGCTGGGCCGGCAGGACCAGATTGAGATGGACGACCTGATCGTCCTGAATCCTGATGCGTCTCAACTCACAATAAATTTATTTTTACCCGATCCTACCCTCGTTACAGATACTTATAGTACGATACTGTCTGCCAGTAGTCCCTCAGTCTTTCTCTCGAAGACTGAGCCCATATTCCAACAGCTCCTGCTGCCGCCATTGCTGGTGCTGCTGATGCTGATGCTGCCGCCAATGCTGGCGTTGCCGCGTTGAGGTGTGAGCCACCGCTGCCACCGCCAGTGGTGCTGCTGCCGATGCTGGCGCTGCCACGTTGCAGTGTGTGGGGTATCCTGGGCTTGTTCATACCCCCACTAGGCACAAGAATACCTGTCGAATAAATGTCAGGTTTAAGGGAACGTGTTACTTACTTTACATGGTGCACCACATGGTCCACACCCATGGGTACGGGTAAAAACAACTCTTTATTATGCCATAATTGCGGTTCATCTACACCGCACTATACTGTACATAAATGTATAGTACCTGTACTATTCGAGTAGGAAATGAAAGAGAAAAGAAAAAAAAATCCTGTAGC
>QLOS01000106.1:0-18484 GCA_003313725.1 Russula sp. MG48 | reverse complement strand
CATGATCATCCCCCATTTTTGGCCGATCCCCATGCCTCCTGTGACGGATAGCTCTGTTGTGTCTTTTCAAAGATTCCGAGCGATCTGCAGTGCAAACGATGAAGTGTGTTGTAGTTGGCGATGGTGCTGTCGGTAAGGTAAGCGACCAGAGTTTCTACCTTCTTGCCTTCCCGGGCCAAACTATCCTATCTTCATGCCTCCCCCACTAGACTTGTCTCCTGATTTCGTACACAATGAACATGTTCCCCAGCGGGTATGTTCCAACGGTAAGCGGCTATCTACTATCATGGCAGAGGAATGTCCTAACTGCCCATTTAGGTGTTTGATACTTGTGTGGTTACCATGATGATCGGCGGCGACCCCTACACATTGAGTTTGTTTGATACTGCTGGTGAGCGCCTGTGATTCTTCGCCACACATCACGCCGCTGGCTGTCCGTTTCACGTTACTCATTCATCATCGCGACGCCTAGGCCAGGAGGATCACGACCGCCTCCGTCCACTATCGTACCCACTGACAGACGTTTTCCTTGTTTGCTTCAGCATCACCTCGCCTGCGTCTTTCAAGAACGTAAAGGAGAAGTGGTTCCCTGAATTGTACCACCACTGTCCGGGTGTTCCATGCCTTATCGTGGGAACCCAGGTAGATCTACGCGACGACCCGCAAGTGATTAAGAAACTAGCCACCGAGAAGCAGCAGCCCATTGCCCCTGCGCAGGGAGAACGTCTCGCGCATGAACTTGGTGCGGTCAAGTATGTCGAGTGCTCTGCACTTACCCAGAAGGGCCTCAAGAACGTTTTTGATGAGGCAAGTGCTCCATGATCAGCCTACACGCCACACAATTATTTTTTTTCGTTGACGATCACTAAGGCTATCGTGGCTGCTCTCGAGCCTCCACTCGTCAAGAAAAGAAAGTGCATTGTCGTCTAAGGCTAGATACAGTACCGGGCTCACCACCCCATATTCACACTATCTCAGGCTGGCACCCCGATAGTGCGTGAATTTAACGGTAAAAGCAGCTTCCAGACCCTTCAAGCGGTCAGCCCCACCTACACATCTTGTGTGGTTTTCTCTGGATCCAGGCGGGAGTGGGTGTGACCACATGGTGTACCGAGTCTTGGGAGGTTACAAAAGAAACCCGCCGTTTTACTGCAATTGTCCTAATGCAGCAATCAAAAGGAGTACACATCTCTTTCCACAATTCGGTCCTGTCGTTGGCAGGCATCTACTGTCCCCTCTTCACAAATGGAGCATTAGAGGTTGATGATCCGTCTATATTGGCACAGTCCAAGGGAAGGCTTTGTGCACTCCTAATCCATAGCGCATTCTTCCTGGCGGATTGTCGTAGCAGGACCGTGTCAGAACGGCTTCAAATGAAAATCCTTGATCTCGCTGAGCTTGGCGAAAGAATACTTGTGCTTGGACCACACTCAAGATGGTATGTACTCCTCGTGAGTGCTCTGCGTGAAAGAGGCAAACCTTTGATTCTTGTTAAGGGTTGCTCATCCCGTTCTGTTAGATTCACGCGAGGCAAGTGATGGGGGCGAGAAGTGTCTTGGTTCCGTTGCAAATGCACACGTTATTCCTTCGGTTACTTTATCTAAGTACTGTATAGCCTATGCAAACGCACACGTTACTCCTTCGGTTACTGTTATCTAAGCAAAAGCACTTACTGTATAGCCTAGTAAGATCAATGAAATTTTTTTTGATGACTCATATGAATCGCGCAGCTCCACCGTGCCGAGTTGAGCTCGATTGACGCGTGCCGAGTGAGCTCGATTGGCACGACGATTGCTCATTCCAACATGATCTGCTTACTGCGGCGTGTCACCAGAAGTTATCAAGAAAAGGCAGTCGTGCTCAGACTGCTTTCATCAGCAGATAGTGGAAAGTCTGGATGGGCCTAGTCAGATCAGATAGATCAATATACTCGATGTGTGGTGAATTTCTGAGCCTCTGCCGTCGTCCGGCCACGGGTCCTCCGAGAAGACATGCCATATACCGCACGCCCCTGCAGTATACCCTGATCCAGAGTGGTTCTCTGCGGCGACAGGCAGTAAGTCCGCAGAAACCGAATCCGCACGCACCAGCATCCGTCTTTCGGCTTCGAGAGGTGGTAATGCCTTCCCTCTGAGAGCTTCATGCCTCACCAAGTCTCATTCGCCTATGACTTCCGTACGCGCGGAGGACCTGGCCAGGTGAGTCTACAGAACACATTGCCGAGTGAGTGCCCATTTGTTCAATCCTACCAAAAAAGGACATGACTCTGGGAATGGCCACGGTGAGGCTATTGATAGCCGTACAGTAGGCTTTGTCTTCCGTATACCGATGATTGTCGAAGGAGGCGTCGAGGTCCGTAGCAGCGGGTCTTTCGGGGATGTTACTCCACTCGCCCCCACCCGTCATTTTAATACTAGTCGGTCGATCTGTCCGGGCGCTAACATCGCCTAGAGGACAGCCACTCTGATAAATTCAAGCAGAGCGTCTTTCTTGGGTCTGTCGGGCAGAAGCATTCATTCTCCAGTGAGTATGGTCTCCCTTGCGGATATCCGTGGCTATGTCGCCATAGCGCCCAGCGATAGCGGCCGTGTCTCCTTGCGCGAACCCGGGCCGTCCAAGAAGTAGGTGTATGTCGATGCCAGGCTTTGAAGGATGTCCGAGCCACACATAGCAGAAGTTCCAAAGGCTAGTCAGTATGTACGCATGACCGTGACGGATACAATTGCTCCTCGAAGCGTCGCTCGCAACGTTATTACAGTCAGGCTAATTCCCGTTACGGGATCTGCACCCGAACTCTTCCATGACGATATCGACGTTCCTAAGTGCTGCCGGCGCAAGTGTACTTCCGGGCCTGGAAAAATCGCCCGCTTTCTCTCCTCACAGAGGTGCTTCAAGCGCGCATGGACAGCCGAGATTCTCACAGGCTAGTGCACCTCTGCTATCAGGGAATGAGCAGACCGCGTGCCAACAACGCGCAGCAGAACGCACCACTGGCACTGGCAACGACATTCAGATTCTCACGCTTATTCCGTCTGGCGTCTATCCGTCCATGACGACCATTGGTGGTGGGCACCATGACCGAGGAGGCCGCGAAGAGCGAGAAACGCCTGGGCCATCCATTAATTGCATTTGTAAGCGAGAGAGAGATGGTTGGCGACAGAAAGCTACGGAATTTCCCGAAGGGGGGATCACTGCTGATTCGCAGACTCCGAATACCCCGCCCCCACGAATCACGACTAGGGAGCTGAGAAGTAGTCGCACCTGCACCGAAACACGGGGCAGTGCCCACGATAACAGGTGAGTGGACATCGCGTGCATTACTAGGCGTGTGTTATATTTTGATACTGCTGTAACTTTCCGGGACCGCCGAGCGCTCGATTTACGGCCCAAAGACTCAACCAATCAGCCCTAAGGGGTTCGCGCCCGCAATCGCAGACTCACAGACATCGGGCCTTCAATGGGACGGATAGCTATGCACAGAATTACTATCAAAGGTGAGATAACAGCTATTGGGCAGTGTACCGGTATGGCACCGGAAAATGGCTATGTGATGATAGCCCTTGTATGTAAGACTGCGGGAGCCAAAGGGGACAAAGGTCATCTGATTGGGCCGCTAGCAGGATATAACATTAGATGCCGCTTATTGACACTTTTACGTTTTTATGAATAACATCAGGTGGCGGATGTCGAATTTCGATGATGGCCTGTCACAGATGCAACTGATTGTTGCGACCAAGCAAGGAGCCAGTCAAGTCTCAATTCTCTATTGTCGCCTAATGAAAAATGTGAGTGTGGATAATAACTGCCTCGAGTGTGATCTACAGCACATGATAGGTGTGGTTAAACAGCAGGATTCGGTGATTTGTGGCGGAGAAAGAGCCGAGCGGAAAGAATAAAAAAAGTTGTCACAGTCATGGCAACCAGGGACGCACCGGTGAGACCGAGAGTCTATACACTCTGTTTGATTATATATAAACAGCTTCTTCACAACCGGGGGACAAGCAAATTACTTTCCCCCCTCGTCCCTCCCACTCAGTTTTCAGTTTCTGTCCTATTTCTTTTCTCTTGGTAAGTGTCCTATCACTGTATCCTCCTGGGCAGAACTCTTATGGACCTTCTGCCAGGTATTCTTTTGGGTTGCCCGGTCGCGCCCCTGGTAATTCATTAGTTTCATCACTCAAGCACACGCAGCAGGCTGATCCGTCCCCCAGAAATTTTATCTCCTTGAAAATAGAAAATGCGCTTCTCAAAATCTTTCTTGCCCATCGCCCTTGCCCCTCTCGCAGTGTCGGCTGTGCCGCTCCGCCGTGGTACTGACAAGAGCACCCTTTTGGTCCTCCGTGAGTATTATTGGGGCTTTCGATCGTTAAGGTCGACTCGAGGCTTACGAACATCTTCAGAGTTCGCACATGTCCTTGAACAATTTGAGACAAATTACTACACGCAGGCTATCCAGAAATTCCAGCCGTCGGATTACACGAACGCTGGTTTTTCTTCCTCACAAGTTGCCATTGAGGAGATAACCGTCATCCAGAGCGACGAATCGACCCACGTCACCGCGATCGAGGTTCGTATCGACGATCCCATTGCCCCATCTCTCCTTGCTTGCTTCTGACACTTTGTGCAGGAAATCATTACATCGTTTGGCGAGACCCCGTTAACGACTTGCCAGTTTGATTTCTCGAGCGTCCTGGTAGATGCGCCGACGTTTTTGTCGGTGGCACGACTTGTCGAAAATGTTGGCGTTGGCGCGTACCTTGGTGCTGCCCACCTCATCCAAGACCCACGCGTCCTTACGGCCGCCGCGTCTATCGCAACCATTGAAGCGCGTCACCAGACCGTCCTCAACCTGTTCTCGAGTGCCTCGCCCATTCCTCAAGCCTTTGACATTCCCCTACTTCCCCAGGAGGTGCTTGCCATTGCCGGCTCATTCATCTCGGGCTGCGACCTCGGCGTAAAGGGTAAGTCCTCCCGTCCCCGGCCTTTCTCGATGGATGGAACTGACGACTCATTTTCCGCATTATCAGCCAACCCCCCTCTCTCTGTCACCAACACCGGTGCGATTGCCGTCGGTACCTCGTTGCAATTCAGTTCGCCAGCCATCAACGGGAGCACCTCCGTAAGTCCTCCCCATCTCCTCACCATTTGCACAGCAACATGTTTCTTACGCACGCACCACGTCCACAGGGCTTCCACTGCCAGATGTTGGCCGGTGGCCTCCCCCTCTCGATCTCCCTCCCGATCGACCAATGCGTTGTTCCCTCAGGGATCTTGGGCGTCGTCGCTATCTGGATCACATCTGACGACCAGCCGCTCAACGGCAACGCGGTGGACCGGAACAGCAACGCGATCGTCGCCGGCCCGCTGCTCACCTTCCTCGACGTACAGTCCAGCGCGATGGGCTCGCTCGTCCGCACCAGCAGCAACAGCCTGCCTCCCCCCTCGACGACGTCGACGGTCCCTCCCAGTGCAGCCAGTGGCGCGGTGATCGTCAACGGTATCTCTATGGTTCCAGCACCGAGCGCAACATCCTCAGCGTGAAGCAGCCAGCGCACAGGCCTGCGCAGGCGAGCTTCACGACTGCTATGGGAGGGGAGGACACCCACGTAAATACGACAGGAACGATGCGCAATTCAAGGGACAGTTTATTGGTTTTACATTCACGCATACCATAGTTTTCTTTTTCTCCGCATGTTGCCGTGATCCACTCTGCGTGCTCGGTGCATTACTCTTCTTTCACAACTTCGTTCAATAGTTGTTTTGAGTATCAAGTTTGTCGTTGTTTTGTACATATACACCAGAGCAAGTGTTGGCGGTGGAGAAACCAATGCACATTAGAGAAATAATAATACTTAAGTTATTATCCTACACTAAGAAAGGTATACTTGCCGCAGCGCAGAAGACGAGGGAGAAAAGATACGATTCAATGGTAACACGAGATCGAATCGAGTTGCTTGTGCGCGAATGAATACAATTCGCAGCGCGGCAGCAGTGCAAGAAATTCAACCGTCTACTGTATGTACTGACTACATTCCAGCGCGGGGGGGTAGGGGCTCGGCTGACAATCAATCCTCGTCACTCTCCTCGCTACTCGAGTAATCGTCGTCGTCATCCTCCACGAGGGCGTCCCCACCCGCAAACTGATTCATCGATACGGGTCCGCCCCCGCCGCCCACGCGCGACACGTGACCCGTCGCGGGCGCATCGACCATCATTATCATCTCATCTTCCAGATCCCGCTCCAAATCCTCGTCGTCCCCGTCCCCATCTCCATCTCCATCCCCCGCCGGCTCGTCCTCCCCGAGCAATTCACGCTCCAAAAAGTCCAGCCCGTCGTCCACCTCCGCCTCCGCGTCGTCCTCAACCGGGATCGACCACGTCTGTTCCGAGGTGGTATGTTGTGGGGGCTGCGCGAGAACCTCGTCCCACTCGTCATCCGATTCCATCGGACCCGCGGATGTAGCCGAGGCGCCGGCATACAACCCTTGATGCGCGAGCGGATCCGGACCGGCCGATGCCGTAGGCAACGCTAGGCTAAACGACGAGGCTTGTCCCGATGCAGGTGGCGCTCCGGCCTTGGTCGTCCGCTTGGTCGTGGATGCGGACACGGGCGCAATAGGGCCCCTTATCTCGAAGTCCTCAATATCGGGATGTTCCGCTACGGCAGAACGCTTAGTAGATGATGGCGTCGTGTGGGGCGTGGCTGCGGTTGCCGGAGCTGGAGGTAAGACGGGTCTAGGCTTCGGCTTCGACGATGATCCCGGTGCCGTAGCCGCCGATACACGGGCTGCCTTGGCGGACTGTGGTGTAGGCGCTGATAACGCGGGCGGGGGGGCAGATTTCTTGGGTGGTGCGGGACGAGATTTTGCTTGTTGAGTCGGTGGTGGTAATGGGGCCGCTTTCTTGTGCGACGGGCGCGGCGTTGGGGTGTGGTGCACGGGTGGGCCCTCAACGGCGTCCTGACCCTCCTCTTCCTCCTCTTCTGGCACGAGCGAGAAGCTCGGGTCAGGCTCGCCGTCAGCGTCAGCATCCCCGTCGATGTCTAGGCTGCTGCTAGCATCTTCCAGTTGGGCCTCGAGCTCGTCAGCAGCTGTGCGCACCGGGGAGCGCTGTGGGGTCTGTGCGGAGGAGGACGAGGCGGTGGGTGCTATAACGTGCAATAAATGATACAGGGTACCAAGTCAGCATGGTGTACGCGTGCACGCACGAGGGTTCAGCAGGGAAATGAAACGTACGAGAGGCAGCGGTGCGTGTTCGCGGTGGCGCTTTGCACTCAAAGTTGAGGTTGACGAGTGAGTCGAGTTTCTCGAGCGTGAACGTCTGTGTCGCCTCGTCGTATATGAGCACACACTCCCATTCCTTTGCCGGCTTCTCCTCGCCCTTGAACACAATCACTTCATTGTTCTAGAGAATGCGTGTGTGCGTGTGTGCATGTCAGAGCGTGGGGAGGGGAGTGCGGAGTGCGGGAGGCACTGAAAATAGCGAGAGACGAACGTTGGATGTGGGTCGCTCGACTCTGACGGTAGTCACCTCCTTTCCGGGGTTCACCTCGAGCGTGCCTGGCTTGGTAGGGTCTATCGACGCGGGCTTGTGATTATCTGGGAGACATGTCAGCTCTCCAATCGTGCAGAAGAGGGCGTCAAAGTGGGGGAAGCGGTGCGCACAGCGAAGGGTGTAAAAGTCCCGCTCGGGAAGGGTCCTGCTCCTCTGGGCTGGCTGCCCCTTGCGAGCCTTGAGGGCCTTGGCGAGCGACGAGCCTATGCTGACGTTGTGTCTTCCCGCAGAGGGCATCCATGATGAGGAAGCGGTCGCCATCTTCGGGGATGGGGACGAGTGATTGTAGAGATTGTGGTGGGAAGAAGGGAAGCGGACCAAGACAACAGGACCAGTCCGTCCACGGTCATCTGCGAGATCATCACTGTTTGGTGGCTTTCACATCTTGTTTCAGTTGGTCTTTTTCTAAATAGCCGAGACATGACAATCGGTCGCCTGTTGTTGTACTCGTATCGCGAGTGTGCCATAGCTACGCTAATTGGTAAGGATGGGTACAGGGGAGAGTCACTCCACATGTTATTATATGATGAACAACAGGCAATCATCACGGGTCGTCCCTCTCCCTGGCCCTTTTCTTTTTCTTTTTTTCTGTCCTCTCTTCGATTGGCCGCTCATCCTTGTCCATCTCAGCCTCCAACTCGCGCTGCTTACGTTTTCGCTTCTGTTCGACCGTCGGCGCGGCCGCCTCGACAGGTGCGACGAACGCCTCTGCCCGCTCCGCAAGGCGCTTCGCGGTGGTCTCCGTTTGCTGTGCACACGTCAGAACGACAGTTACAGTTGCTGCGTGATCACACCAAGGAAACACATGCCTTTCGTTTCCGCTCCTGCTCCTCACGCCGTTTCTTCTCCGTGGGTTTGAGGAAATACTCACCCGACTCCAGCTGTAAGTCGATCTGGATACGACACGCTTGTGAACACCTGTTTTCTTCCCCAACCAGGCAAGCACAATAAACACACACCTTCCGTGGGAGCTGAGCAGGAGGGAACGGCGTGTACAACTTCTTCTCTGGTTTGGTGGCTCTAATGGGCTCTAGACCCGCGGCCGCGCGCTCAACATTCCTAGCCTCAAGCCGCTCATTCTTGCGTGCCGTCTTTTCGGATGTCCTCAGGTGCTTACGACGGAACTTGGGAAGAAAGCGGTCCCAAGACTCGTTGGCAAGTTTCGGGTCCTTGGCCAGTTCACGCTTGATCATCAGCTCCTGTCCGTGCAACCGTCCCATGAATATTCCGACGAGTTGGTGTAAATGGTGGCACACCTTTATCCGGTAGATTGGGTGAACATTCTTCATGCAATCCAACACTATGCGCCGCACTTCCTTGAGAGATTTGTATGGTCCCATGACACTGACGGTGCTTCCTTGGACCAAAACGTAGCACTGCGTCAAAAGCTCTATAGCCTATAGCCGAGGTGACGGTCCAGATCCGTAGTGCGCGGACATGATCATGAGAAACGAACCTTGAGGGTACTCCCATCCGGCCCAATTATACGCTGCCTCCGCTTCACGAAGCGCTCCTTGTTACGGACAACGTTACCAATTTTGATGATGTCGCAAGCAATACTGTCGTCCAAGATCTTAATAGCTTGGCCAATTGCGACGCCTCGGGCGAGCAATTTGATCATGTCTCGCGCTTTTAGAATGATATATGGGTCATATGTCTTCCTCGTTGTACGCACGGACATTGAGCCGTGAATGAGGTCCAGCGTACATGCTACGTGCTAAGTTCGCGGAACATCAGCACAGACGGAGCAACTTGAGAGGAATAATAACAGACGTGAGCATCCAGGGCCTTCGTGACTGCGCTCCACGCCTCTCGAAGGTACTTTTCGCGGTACTTGGGGAAAAGAGTGGCAAATGAAGACTCTTCGAGAAAGGTGCCGCCTTTATTGTCAACCTCGGTGAACTTTTCGATCTTCCACTACAGTAGAGGAGTCAACCAAGAGATATATATGATCGAGTCCTTCCCGTCACGTACGCTATCGTATACGTGCGCGTAAGTGGCAGCAGCAGGAACACCAGACAACTAAGAATCTCACTGGTCAATGTCATCCGTGTCCCACGCTATCGAGCGAACGGTCAGCACGCCTTGGAAGGAACAAGCAGGCAAGTCAGAGTCACACGTTTATCCTTCCTGAACCGCCTGTTCTTGTTGACGACATGTGCTTCCTCGCCTTGAGCGGCGGCCATCCTTCTTGTCTCGTCGTTGTGCACTGGCAGCCGCCGCAAAAGCCGGATGCCTTCCATCGGAACTCCGGTCCGCACTCATGTGAATCAACTCCGCCAACCAACTCCGCCCGCCACTAGTTGCTACCTCTGTTGGTGACAACCAATCTTCGTCGGGAGGACGAGTGGCATAACACCCAAGCTCTCTCTCTAAGGTAAGAGCGCGCATCTGCCAAGGACCAGTCAGGCCGAATGATACCCAAACCCGTTTATGGCTACATAGGGGGGAATCCCCGTAGTAAATCACCCTCTTAATATGAGGGTCCCCGTACCATCTTCAAGTTATGAGTGGGCGCGAATGCTACTGCGCCTTAAGGGACAATATTAGCGTCTTTGGAGTATCATGTGCAATCCACATAACCAGGAAAACACGTATCATGAACCCCCACTGGGTCACATCTCACATTCATCTTAGCCCAAGATGGTCATGGGCTTCATTGGACCCTTATACAAGTTCAGGTCGTGAGAGTCCACAAAGCCAAGCTCCAATGATAACGTATCCCCCGACAAAATGGCCAGCGGCCAAGACATTAAAGACCGTCATTCCCTGACTGTTCCTAACCAGCTTGGGCACAGTAAACAAACCTCAGGAACGAGAGATGTCCAAGTCAGGGTGGTTCGGTCGTAACTTACTATCCATCTCTGGAATGATATCACGAGGCCTGTCACACGAAATTACAGTATCATATCATTCAAATCGAAGTTCACCCGGAGTGGTTTGGCCTCAACGTTAAGTGACATGATCACGCAACGCACGGCGGTGCCGACTAATTGAACGAGCCAGAAAGGTACCCAGATTGTTCACCCCGAGCTTGATTTATTCACACCCCAGGGACGTGTTCTCGGAGATGGATATCCCAGAAGGTTAGACCTAAAAGGCTCTAGGGAAGGGACCAAGTTTGGATCCCAGTTCCATTCCAGATGCGTTGTCCTCCCGGTCAGGTCCCTGGCCCTCCTTCAGAGTCAGCTGGGTTTAACAGCATGTCCCCCACGATCAAGCCCCACTAGAGCAGTGGAGTGGTGCCATGGTTTCAATGTCTTTGATTTGGTACATTCGAGACAGCTCCAGACTGCAATAACATACAACGACAACATCGGGTTTTGTTTTGACAAGCTTGGGTCACGACCCCCAGAGACCGCACAGTAGATTGCCCTTCACAGCCTGGCTTTCAGCTCGGCGTAAATGGTCGCGAGGTCGTCCTTCGAAATCTCCTGCTGAGGCCACCCGACGACGAGGCCCTCTTTGTCCGAGTCGGATGGCTTGGGAATAACGTGGAAGTGGACATGATCCACAAACTTTGTTGGACAAGATCAACGCGCGCCAGCTCTCAGATGATCGTCATTTATCGCACCTGATGCGCGATGCGCCCATTGTTCTATCATAACACGGTCAGAGTGGGCGTCGTAGGTTACCGTGGAAACGGGGGAAAGGGCGTGTCGTGAAGGCTGCGCACCTGCAGAATGTTGTAGTTCTCCACGCCTTGCGCGATGGCAATCTTCTTCGCGATCGGCAGCGCGTCCGCGAGGTACTCGTCAGGGAGCTCGTGCATCTTCTCGGCGTGAACTGCAACGAAGAAAGAACGACGAACAACGATTCAGACCGCCATCAAGGCGCCACCCGTTTGATTTAGAAAGAGCGCGAACATTTGGGAATGATGAGGGCGTGGCCCCTCGACAAGGGGTTGATGTCCAAGAAAGCGTAGCTAGGCGGACGATCACGTCACGGTCACCGACGGGGGGGCAAGCGAGGCCGCGGGTAGGTCATATTACGCACGATAAGGTCGTCTCGATGAGCTTGAAACTCGGGATATCTCCTGCGCGGCCACAACCTGAGCTAACTAGCAAGCATTCGTTTGGAGTAGCACGCCCCGACCTTTGATGATCTTGCAAAAGATGCACCTGGCGGGAGAGCCCTGTGAATATGGTTTACCCCCCTCGAGAATTAGGCGGCCTTACGCTGCGGCTGAAGCCATGGTTTGATGATAGCAAGACGTAAAACTCGTCGACTGTGGACGATTGCGAGCGGGCAGAAGTCTGTCGAGTCTCGGTCGAGACAAGGGCGGTCCGAACACCTCCGCGGCACATCATTCATCGTCTCGCTTCAGCGCTTCAGTGATGAGTAGGAAGGGGTATAGTCATACTAGTTACACGATAAGGATAGCCAGGTCCGTAGTATACTTATTTTACATAAAGACATTCTACTATATTTCGTCACACGCCGCGCCAACGCCTCCCTCCTTCACAACAAGCGCTACGTGGCGAGGGATCACATGGGGGCTCGTCATTATCGTCGTCAGGAAACCAGGGGGGGAGATTTTATATAGGCAGGCGCTGAATGGCCCATGCGGCCCAGCCGGCCGTGCGGGACGAGAAGCCGTTCGAGAGTGCCATGCGCTCGATGGCCTCCGGCGCTACGGTTTGAATATGTCGCCAGGCACTGGCGATGGAGTACTCGCGCGCAAGCTTCTGAGAAATCATTTCGTAGCGCTCGTCATATGTCGCCGTATGCTTGCGTGTCGGCGATTCCTCAGATTGTTCTAAAAATAAACGAGTCACACCCTCTCCTATTCTGAAAAGCCGCCCGGCACACACCTGAGTGGGAGAACCAGTTTCGGTCTACTTCAAACCATTGTTCCTGCAGCCGTTCGGAATATCTGAGGTGAAGTTCCGCCAGAGGTGAACATTGGGACTATGATAGTACGAGTGCGCCACGTACCTCCGCGTCGGTCGACCACTCCGGTCCAGCGGCGAGAAGGCACCCCGATGTCCAGCAGCTGCCCGCGCGTAGACCTGCGTTCTCCATCGCACGAGCGCAGGCGGCACACAGGAGAATGCCATAGGCGAGCATGGGTCACGCGTGGAGATGTCGGGATCATGCATGATCTCACCGAGTCTTCTCAGCGCGTCGTCCAAGGGCATTGGGTACGGCGGTTGAGGGTCCGAGCGTGCGGGTGGTAGGCGTGCGAGAAACGACGCGAATACGCGATTGGCAATTGATGCTGACTCGGGTACCACGCCAAGATAACCCTGAGCGCCTGGACAGCACCTCAGCGATGCACATGCACCAAACACCTGAGAATACAGATACCTCTGATAAAATAGAGCTTGGCGCCGTCCTTAGCATTAACGAGTTGCTCTTGCACACGGAATGCAACTTCGGGAGAAAAAGATTCGTTTGAGTCACCCTTGGGAGAGTCGATGTTCCTGTTAGCCGCTGAGAGGCTGCCAGTGAATATGGATAGTCGTACGTGAATAAGTAAGACCGGTTGCGTAATATACGATAATAATTCTTGAGATGGTCTTTCGACCTGGCGACATGTTGTGAGCAAACTCTTGACGCGGGTCATGGGACTCACGCATGCGAGGAGGCAGCCAAGATGAGAGACGATGGTTCGCCTAAATGGTGGATAATGTACTTCCAAATGCGCGATGAGCTGTTCAATGCGTTAAGTTGGTACCACAATACATCGGGAACAGGCTCACGTCATCTTCAAGGTCTACGTTTACGTCCTGAATCACATTCAATCAGTGTGCGTATCTAAGTGGCTGTGAAGTAAGGCATACATGACCGCATAACGTCGTGACAACGTTCATAAACGCGTGCTCGACAGTTTCCAGCTCCTGCGCATAACACCACAACTGGACAATCTCATTCAAGTTGAGATCAGATCTAATGACCCCGCATATACTTGCACGTCAGCGTTCTCGTCTCACATAAGCAAAAAAAGACATCCTTACGTGTTGGTATCGCACGGCACCGTGAGCAGTGTTAAGCTCAGACACTTATCGGGGAAGCTTTGGGTAGTATCCGCGGATCAGCAACTTGACGCCACCAACAAAAAAGTTTCTGAGAACCCACATCGCAGCAAATCGCAGTGCACACGACGTTGCGAACAGCTCACATGCCCAGACATGCACAGCGGGAAGACACAGCGCCTGGGAACGCATAGGAGTGGTCAGTCATCAGGTCGCCCCACGCGAGTCGGGGCGGTAAAAATAAAAATAACAAAAATAAAACGCCTCCGCACCTCGAGCGCAAACGCCAGGTCCGCAGCATCCGTCCAGCTATCCTGCTTCCCATTCAGCCGTGACGTCGTCTGGCCGGCGTGCCGTGCATCGAGCGCGATAAGGTTGTAACATCCCGAGAGGCGCGGGTCCTCGAACTGTGCGGTGAGCCAAGCGGAGTCGAGAAAAAGGGGATGGAGCAAGAGGACAGTCGCCTTGGCAGGATCGAAACCACCCACAGTGCCGGTTGGCGAATTGGTAATATACCATAGCGAGGCGTAGTCGTCGTGCGCATTCGGGAGGTCGACGTAGGGCATGGCTTTTGATTTGCAGGTTATTTGCGCAAGGAAGAACGCAACATGATCTTTTTCATCGTTGGGGCGTTTAATAAACAAAGGGGAGCGCCTTGTTAAGCGGTCTCAACTCTACTCAGGGGGTACGGAAGTATTGTGAAGCTATCTTGTGAAGCTATCGAAATCTATTGGGCTTTGCGGAGATCTAATCCAAACAGGGCTCTTCCGCTTCACATATTGTTATTGTATACGTGCCTGTAACGGACTAGAAGGTCCGAGGGGCGGGGTTGAGCGGGAGTAAAGATTTAGCGAATTTCGGCCCGTTTATACACTCTCACACTAAATATGGGGATCTAGACTCTTACGCTACGCTCAAGCCAGACTTTAAACCACACCAACACCCCTAATCAGCAGCTCAATGTCGTCTCGTGCCCGCAATGCCAGTGCACGTAGCACTTTGCAAGCCCCAGCTGATTCATGTAAAGTTTAAAGGTACTGTACCTCTATGAGCGCGGTAGGGGTGGGGCAACTCCCCAGCAACAAGTAAATCAATGGCTGATATGAAGTCGGTGTTCAGACTGCCTTGACATATATGACAATGACATCTTGACATCTTACGGTCCGCCCCCGTCCCTGCGGCGTGGGCGCGAGACGCGCGCGCAAGGGACATATCGAAACCGAAGCCATCCATTATATACCAGTTGCAGTCCAACGGCGTCCTGCTTTCGTGCATAATCTCGCCGCTCACTATTTACCAGCAGCGATCGTGCTGCCGTACTCGTGGAGTGCTACTCACACCTGTCGCGGCGGTCAGCAGAGGGGGAGTAAGGTAAGAAAAGGTAAGGTCGCGGCGCCGATCATGCGCTTCTCGAACCCCAGAAAGTCGACCAGAAAGGTTAGCTAGTGAACGATGCCGAGTGCAAGAAACAGGGGTGGAGGTGCATTTCAACTTCTGATGAAGCCGGGAAAATTGACATCGGCTATCGGGGTCACGGTAAAATGATTAAAAGATTCCTGTCGAGCCTCCACTGTCGAGCCTCCACGAACGTAGAAAGAGCACCATCCATGTGGTCCAACTCAGTGAAAAGTGTTGGGATGCAAAAATTTGACATATGTAGACTCGATCTAGAATGGATGCATACGACGATGTTATGCCCATGAAGGTGGCGGCCCCCGTACTCTAGCCTCGGTAGCGCTGACGGCGCCACCGCTTGAAGGGACGCACTTACGATAGCAACGCATAACTTCTGGGGTTATTGAACTATTCTTGAGTATATCGGAAATGATGCGCCACGTAATCGGTAGCATGTGTCAGTGGGTAGACCGCACGCACAGGGAGTACAGTATCAGGACAGGTCGTGCGTCGTAATCTTGCCAACAGTATATGCTTCAAGTCCCAATGCTGGCACCGGTTCAAGTGCGGATATCCTAACGTGGCGGACATGATGGGTGTTGCACGTGCCAGTAGGCTCACAATCTGGGCCACAAATGGATCTGGTCCGAATCCGAATGTTGATAGGGCGAGCCCTACTCGGCGTTTCGGTGTTTTCGACCCAGACATGGTGTCGGTTGCGTGCCGTCCGCATCAAAAGACAGTCCGGGAATGAAACCACCCTCCTACCTACCCTGCGCTTGCGACTCGAATATGTAAGACGATTCTGACATATCCATACGTTGTATCCTTTTTTTATTAACGATGATTTAAGGTGCGCCCCAGGGTACAGAACCCTGTGTAGCAGTAGCACCATAGAGTATCTACGGGCTTTGCTCGTGTGTTGTAATCGTTTCCTGCTGTGACCAACGCTCCCATAGCCTAGTGGCGGCCATGGCGTATATCATAAAATAACATGTGGTGTCGTGCGTGGAGCGATTCGCGTTGGGGGAGGTGATGAAGTGTGGAATATGATGCGGGTGAGGGCGCTAGCGGGCCGGGGCGCGGGAGCCCTCCAAGCCGAGGCGCTGGTCCATTATTCCGCTGGATTCTTTTCTCAGGCTGTACTTGCGGTTTTCTACATCGTCATGAAGCGAAAGGTCTTCCTTGCGGCCAACTGATACCTAGCATCCGACCATAACCTATCGCGCATAAAGGCAGACGGTCAGATACGTGATATCTTCCCCGATCCTGCTGTAGGAAGTCTGCCACTTTCTAAACACTACGGCGTGAGCGCCCTGCAGTGGGTCGTTCATGAGTATACGACCTGTACTCGCTCATGCGTATCCGTCCTGACCCCAACTTTATTAACGACACCCTGCCCCAAGACAGATGGAACTATGACGTCATTGAACCCGAAAGAGAAGGGAGGCTCAAGGAAATTGTTGGCGAAATTAAGGAGATAGCAGCCCCGTGAATTGTAAGCTTTACAGTATCTTTGTTCGATGTCCTGCTTCTGGTGCCACAAATGCAGAATACAGACCAACTCTCCCGGTTTACTTTTCCCTGCTTACGCTCCTTGTCCGCAGTTCTTTGTATGCTTCCTGTTGCAATGGATGGACGGCCGTTGTACCCGTAGGTAAAACGAGAATTAAATACGGGTTGAAGACGATGAAAGAGGCGACAGCTATTTGATGCGAATTTGTTCCTAACTTCAGTGCTTGGGGATGAATGGCGCCGAACATCGTGCATTCCCAGAAAATAACCAAATTTAGACTTGCGTAATGTGATGGCGTTATAAAAAAAATCTACCTTGTAAGTTAATCTGTGCGATTGCAAGCTGTGCGATTGCCAGTGTCTGTATCTTCAACAAAAAAAACGAAAGAACTAACTTTTTCAAGTTTCAACTTCTTGACCATTTGACGTGCGAACAGCTGGTCCGAATGGTCTTATTCTTGGCCACGTTGAGATATCTGGGCGCTATTGCTTTTTCGAGGCTGTGGTGTCAGTTTTTTCACTGTGAGAGATGTGAGGGTGCCTGAACTGTTTTTTTTCATATCAGCACTGAAACCATTATCAAGAAAAAGGGTCGAGCCTGAGTCACGTGATGATTGCAAATAGGACGGGCTTAGACGGGCTTGGATGGAATGGGCAACACGGTCACAGATACAAGCCCTTTCGGCCATACATGCGCTCAGAGCACGCGCAAGGCCTGGAAATACACTTGGTGTTAGTTCCGGAACTCCCATGATCCGAGCAACACCTGAGCACCGGTGTTAGACCCACCCCAAAATACCAATGCCATTGCCACCCAGGTACTTCTCATTAGGTAAAATTTTATTTTCCGACAACTAGAATCGGGATTGGGCAGGAAGCTCAAGCAGTTACAACAGCAGGTATTTGCGGTAGTACCCGATGCCCGACGGAGATGAGGTCATGATCAGGGACTAGATCATCATTATTGGAATGGAATGGAAGGGCAGAATGTAGAATGTTCTGGGTGGGGTAGCCCACACACTCCGGGAGTAAGTATTTGCCCAAATTGCGCCCTAGCAGACGGCTCATGTAAGCTTCCATCAATGTCCTGTGCCGACCCGGGCAAGGAAAGCCGCATAAACCCCCTTAGACTCGATTTTTGACACTCGGGGCATGATGCACGTCCACTTGTGGGAACCATAGTCTAACAGCCTGTCTACTTAGACCGGTCCTAGTAGCTCCGATGCCGGGCGGTCACAACGTACGGGAAGTGGGAAGGACACCAGAGGGTTCCACCAGCGATCATATTGCTCATGCTAGGTGATGCCCCCAGACGCGGCGGTAAGCCGCAGCACGAGGAAAAAAAGCCCACGGGGTACTGTACAGTATATTTGCTGAAACGTTGCAACTGTTACAGCTATAGCCAATGAAACACGCCGACGGACCCCGGAACCCAGCTTTGGGGGTTGCTCACTCTGAAACACTTCGAGCTGTGTGGGCATCACATCCCGGCCGCTCCAGCACACGTTCACAGGAGGTTTTTCGCTGTGACTAAGCGCCGTCAGGCAGGATGAGCGATCACTGGTCTGGACCGCTGGTGGGCAAGATGCCCTCCAAGACGTGCACAACCTTACGCTGCTTCTGCCAGCAAGATCGTGTTGCGTGAGGGTGAACCCCAAAATGACCACGTGAAATTTCAGAAACACGTACTTCCACATTGCCTGCATCATTGGTAACAAACATCGTCGGAACCTTTAACGCTTCAAGTCGCGCTTGCTGGCCCCGCACCAGTCCCTCCCAGGCGGGAAGGACGCGTTCGGCGTCAAACTTTCTCAGTTCCATCCTGAAGCTGTTGGACATCGACTACAGCAGTTCAGCGCAGGAGCCATGTTAGAAAGGGAGTTGTGATGCAAGATAAATTACCTCTGCATCGTGCTTCGACAGGCCCACCCCGATCATCTTTGCCCTGTAGGAGGGTTGGTAGGGCGACGGCAGAAGGTGATTGCTGGCGCACTTGGTCTTAGCAACTTCCACCTTCTCTTCGTGACACTTCCGAACTCCTT
>QLOS01000105.1:5251-31239 GCA_003313725.1 Russula sp. MG48 | reverse complement strand
GACGTGCGCGAGTCCCTCCCCTCTGTGTATTACCCCCCTCTTAGGTCTCGCAGCGCCTCGCTGTGCCTTGGTTCTTTGATGGAATTCCCTGATGAGGTCTGGAGCGTGCACTCCTGTGGCTGGTTCCCATGTGTTGTCAGCATGTGGGTAGTTCTTCCATTTGATCAGGAACTGGTGTTCGCGCTTTTTACCCCAGTGGCGCTCCCCCATAATGCGTTCTACTTCCCATTCTGGTGCGCCTTCAATGATATCCGGTGGGGGGCGAGTGTAATTGGGCCCATGGGCGTCTGTTTCTTGGTAAGGCGTCAGGAGATCCACATGAAACACATTATGAATCGTCCATGATGGTGGCAATTCCAGTTGGTAAGCCACAGGTGAGATGACAGATGTGATTTTGAATGGTCTGAAGCGTTTGGGCGCCAGCTTACTAGAGGGATAATAGGTTTTGATGTGGCGTCCTTCTAACCAGACTCTTTGTCCCTTTTGGAATCGAGGTATTGTTGTCTTAGGTGGCGCATTCAGAAGTCTCTGTGCGCGTTTCCTGGCATCCAGGATATGCGTAAGGTGGTCTTGCACTGCTGGTGGGTGCGTAGGGTCATTGTCAATCGTGCATTGAGGCTGGTAGCCAAAGAGGAGTTCATGCGCAGTGAGTTTTGTGCGATCATGTGGCCAAGAGTTGTATACAAACTCTGCCATGGGGAGGTAGTATGCCCATTGGTCCTGTTGGTCTGGGACCCAGAGGCGCAGGTACTGTTCTACTTGTTGATTGGCGTGCTCACTCTGTCCATCTGTCCTGGGGTGAAAGGCGGTGCTGATATTTTGTTTGGCATGTATGCTTTGGGCCAATGCGCGCACAAAGTGTGATGTGAATCTGGGGTCGCGATCGGAGATGATTCGCCTGGGGAGCCCGAACCATGGTAGGATGTGGTGGAAGTACAGTGCAGCCACTCCCTCTCCTGTGATTGTGGTCGAGCATGGAAGGAATCGCGCTGCTTTTGAACAGCCTTGGTCCACAATGGTGAGGATTGCATTGTGTCCCACTGAGAGGGGGAGATCTGTGATTAGGTCCATGGAGATGCTCTGGAATGGCCCTTCCTCCGCAGGGACATTGATTGGAAAGAGGGCTGCCTTTGCTTGCGTGGTGCGTGCTTTGGTTTCTTGGCATTTGGTGCACCCCTGTACGTATTCCTTTGTGAATTGTTCGAGTTCTTTCCCCCCTCCATAGTGTCTGCGTAGGAGTGCGAGCGTATTCTTGACACCTGGGTGTCCTGCAAGGGGGTGGTCATGGTATCTCTGGAGGATTTGCCTCCGCTCGGCCAACCCCTCAGGGAAAGTAGCAAACTGCAGAGTTGCGACGCGTTCTGGTGGGAATAGGGTAATGTTTTCATTGTCGTGTTCTCCTTTATCCCCTGGGGGGCGTGATAGGAAATCCGCGGGGATGTGTTGCTTGCCTGGGACGTGCACCAGTTGGTAATCATACTCCTGGAGTTCTGGTGACCATCTAGCTTGGCGGCGGTTGAGGTTCTGAGGTCGTAAGAAGTACTGTAAGTTGCGGTGATCTGTGCGTATGATGACCTTGTGCATGCTTCCTGCTAGGTAGGCCCTCCATGTGCGCAGTGCATCCAGGACTGCGAAGGCTTCTCGGTCCGCCACATCCCAGTTGCGTTGGGTGGCATCGAAGGTTTTTGAGTGGAATGCGACTGGGTGGAGGTGTCCCTGCTCATCCTTTTGTTGCAGGACTGCCCCTAAGGCATGTTGTGATGCATCTGTGTCCACATAGAATGGTTTGGCGAAGTCTGGTTGCCTGAGGACCAGTGCTGAGGCTACCCAGTCTTTTAGTTCATCAAAGGCGGCCTGTCGTGCTGCCGTCCACTCCCATGGGACGTCCTTGTGCGTGAGTTCATTCATGGGGCGTGCGATTTCGCTAAACTTGGGGATCCATCGTTGATAGAAGAGGCAGAATCCTATGAACGTGTGGACATCTCGGACATTCCTTGGAGTGGGCCATGTCAGGATTGCTTTGACTTTGACAGGGTCCATTCTGAGGCGGTCCTTCTCCAGTATGATGCCTAGGTATTCCACCACTGTGACCTCGAACAGGCACTTCTCTGGCCGTAGATAGAGGTCGTGCTTGAGGAGGATCTCCAAAACTTGGGTAGTGATATGGCGGTGCAGGGGGTAGTCCAGAGGTGTGTGCACGAGGATGTCGTCCATATACACTGTAACGTAGCCACCATCGATAAGTTCTTTGAAAATCTGGTTCATCATGGTCTGGAAGGTTGCTGGGGAGTTAGTGAGGCCGAAGAACATGACCATTGGTTTGAACAGTCCTAGGTTTGTTTTGAAGGCTGCCTTCCATTGGTCCCCTTCGCGTATGCAGATGTTGTTGTAGCCCCATCTAATGTCCATTTTTGTGAATAGTGCGTGTCCCCTCACGCGATCGATTAGTTCTGGGATCAGTGGTAGTGGGTAGTGATTGCGGATCGTAACAGCGTTTAGTTTTCGGTAATCAATGACCAGGTGTAGGTCCCCATTCTTCTTCTTGACATAGAAGACTGGGAAGCCATACCTGGAGTCTGAGGGGCGAATTAAGCCTAGGCCCTCATTCTCCTTGACGAATTCCCGTTGCACGGCCTGTTCCCTGGGGTTGAGTGGATAGATTTTACAGTCCATGGTGTCTGGGGCATCAGGTTTAAGGTCAATGGCGTGGTCCCAGGGTCGTGATTCAGGAAAGCGCTGTGCTGCTTGTTCGCTGAAGACCTTGCTGAAGCGGTGGTAGTGAGCTGGTACTATCTGGTCCCATGTTCTCTTCTCCTTTGATTGTGCTTCTTCGGCAATGCGCTGGGAGACAGTGGCCTTGCAGAGGTGCATGATGAGCTCGTCTCCTGGTTCTAGTAGGGGCGGACACGATGGGAGGTCCACCTACAGTCCTGCGACTCGCACAGGCGGTGTGGGTTGGAGCAGCGATGCTTCTGGTGTGCGGAGGGCAATGCTTTGGTCGATGTTTCCCTTTGTCCAGTCTATGTGAGGGTTTACCGTGGCGAGCCATGGGTAGCCTAAGATGAGGTCGTCTCCCCCTAGTTCTGTGACGTAAAAGTGGTGGATGTGGCTCTTCTTGCCAGTGATTACTTCCAGTTTGGTGAACCTGGTGAGTTCCCCGATGCTGTTCTTGCTTCCGTCTGTGTTTCGCAGCTTTCTGGGGCGTTTGAGGGGTAACGTGGCGATTCCGTTTCTTTTGATGAAGGTGGGGCTGACGAAGTTCTCTGTTGCCCCACTGTCAATGAAGACAGGGAGCTCGGCCTTGGCAGTCGAGGTGTGTAACTGAGCTGGGATACGCAATGATTTGATTCTTGGTAGATACACATCACGACAGAACATGGCCCGAATACTGGCCGACATATTCAGGCATTTGGAAAACCCTGGCCCTCCCACATCTGCCCCATCTGATTGTACTGCTCGTCACTGAGGGCGGTCATAGCTTTGAGAATTTCTTCTGGGCCCATCATTCCTTGAGGGACGGAGAGTGCAGGTGTAGCAGTGTCTCCTGGGTCCTCTTCTTCGTCTTCCTGTGCTGCTTGTGCTTTGGCGGCACGTGGGCGGTCCCCCCTTGCGTTCCTTTGGGGGCACTGACGTGCTATGTGGCCTTGTTTCTTGCATTCATAGCAGCGTCCTTCTTTCTGGAGGCGGGCCTTCTCTGTGTCGCTGAGCATGGCCCTGAGGCGGTCTACTTCCATCGGGACTGGTCCCATTTGACTTGGGCGGAGTGGCTGCTGGTGGCGCTGTGTCTGTTGCTGCTGGGGGCGAGGGCCTCGTGTAGGGAATGGAAAGAAGTGGCGCGGGGTTCGCTGGGCTCCTGCAAAGGGGTTCTGCTGCTTTTGTTGCGCTAGGATGCCCTGTTCGATTTCCCAGTGGACATGGTTGGTGCGTGCCATGTGCTTCCATTCTTCCCAGGTGAAGGGGACGGGTCTTTCTCTGAGGCAGGCCTTGAGGAGTCCAGGGTTGAGGCCCTTCCAGAAGTACCAGACAACAGCGACATTGTTAGGTTCGAGGTTCCCCCTTTCAGCGAGTTCTTCGAACCTAACGATGTAGCTGTCAACGCCTTCTCCTGGCTGCATCTTGATTGCCATCAGTTCCTGTTGTGCCCTCTGGGGGGCAGAGATGTTGGAGTAATCGAGGAGGAACCTGGTCCTGAAGGACTCCCAGGGGTGATTGTCCTGTATGATGCCTCTGGAGACCTGTTGCAGCCATTTCATGCGCTGACGTGCCCATCCATCCACGTGTGGTCCCCTGATGAGGGTGAGGGCGTGTGCGACGCGGTTGTCTTCCTGTGCGATGGCCGCGGCGTTTCTGTTCAAGAAGTGGTAATTTTCAAGGTCCAGCATCCAGTGTCTGGCATGCTTTCGCCCTTCTTTGCCCCCTCTAAAGGGTTCTGGGGGCTGGCCAACTAGTTTTGCGTCCGCACCTTGTGGCCCTGGGGCGCCCAAGTCAAATCCTGGAAATCCAGGCGGTTCTCCTCCTGGTGGCCCTGCTCCGAGCGGTCCTCCTCCAGGGTGACCTCCACCTCCTCCTGGTGGTCCTCCACCTCCTCCTGGTGGTCCTCCGCCTCCTCCTGGTGGTCCTCCACCTTCTCTGTCTCGCGGTATATCAGGGTGAGGTTCTGCTGGGGCGAATGGGTTGACTCTGGTGATGTCTGCGTAAGACTGGCCCGCTGCGAGGGCGTAGCGTGCTGGAGCAATGGTCTGGGTACTCATGACTTGTATTGGTTCTGGGTCTTCTTCAATTGGGCTGGGGTCCCCAACTTCTTGGCATTCTGCGCTTTCGATCGCTCTCCCAATATCAACAGTGAAGGGAGTAGTGGCGTCTTCTGGGTCCTGTGGTTCCCCTAGTAGTGGGAAGCGTGTCTTAGCGTTTGCGTACGCGAAGTGTTTGTTAGTTTTGTTGTCGTATGCAACTTCGTACCAGGCACCAGCAACGTGGTGTACTGGGTATGCTGCGACCTTAGATCGCCCTGGAAGGATGGCAAAGAAGTAGTGTCCTGTCCACGGGATTGTTCCTTCAAAGTGTGATGGTGATTCGTGTCCTTCTTGAAGGAAGATGACTCGCTGGTCGTCCCTCTTATCGTCTTCCACACAGAGTGTGACTGTGAATGGCCTGAACTTGTGGTCTACTGGGGAATCCACGGCGGTACTTGGGCCTGAGGCCTCTGGTTGACTGGGTAAGTCTGTTCTAATGTCACGCCCACCGAGTGAGCGTACCTCCACAGGCGATGGAGGGGGCGTAGGCGACGCTGGTGACTGAGGCCTCGACGAAAGGAGGTCTGTATACCTCTCGCATGCAGGCGTGCTCTTGTGACGTCTGATGGAGAGCTTTCCCTTGCCTTTGAGCATACACTAAGGCTCTGCAAGGGGACGCGTGAAGTCTGGCAATTGACCAGAGGAGTTGTGGTTCACAAGGGAAGGGAAGGAACCGTTCACAAGCTGAGATTACAAGAGAACAGACTTAGGGTCTGTCCTAGGTGTACCAAGCGATATAAGTACATACATGGGTGACTCATAGGGAATCAGGACGAGTCATGGTGTCCCTAGGACACCGCTACTGGTACAGAGTCACATACAGTCAGCAGGAGTCATCGTATAGTATGAGTCATGGGTGCTGGGGCAGCGCATGCGCAGAGGCGTGCAAATGTAGCACTAGTGGATGCGCGCCGGTCCTGCCGGTCCGTCAGACCGGGTAGTAAATGTACAGTGCAAGATGTGGAGACGCGGGCAGAGTCACGGGCCGTAGGGGCCCGGCAGTCCATAGGCATAGCGCAGAGAGTAGTAGGCAGTGAAAATGAAAAGAAATAGAGCGTACAGTGAAGCGGGATCGTAACAACGTACCCCCTGAAAGAAGAATACCCGAGACCACCTAACCTCCGCACCTTCCACATCCTCGCTTCACCAAAAGCCATTCCCTTCATACCCAGAGTAGCATATCACGAAACTCGCCAGGAACAGCACGCGCGAATCCACAGCTATTTCTGCAAAACCGACTGGTGCCCATACCATTGCTAGATGCCCCCATTTCCATTCGAACCGTACTCGCTCACAGAAAAGAAACGTCTCCAATATCACTCCTACTATGCCACTGCTTCATCTACCGGATTGCCACAGCTGGAACCCCCTCTTACCACTGCCACCGACCACATACCCGAACTTCTACCAGGTATTCTGTTACGCTTTTTTCTACTATGCTCTCTCTCTATCTCTACTTTCACCTTTACTCTTTGTCCCTTCGCTTTTTACCTGCTACGGTACTGGCAGACCAGTGACTCATGTGCCGCAGATACTGGTAGAGTAGGAGGCTCCCACGCCGATGTCTATATAAGAGCCTACTGTACGATATGTCAAGACCCAAGCTAGTTCTCTTGTACCAATACTAGCCATTTGCGACTCCCCTCTCAGCTTGTGCACCACAGCTCCCTGGGACGATTCCCCAGACTCCATTCTACGTCCGAAGGCCTAACCCGCCTAAGCGTGACTAGATGATACGCGTGGGCCCTACGCGTAACATTAGAACTAGCTTCCCGAACATCGACAAACTGGAACAGACCGACGAACAACTCCTCAACGCACTCGAAGAACAAGACCACCTTGACCAGGTGGAAGTACATTTGAACGCCCGTGTCAGAGTACATGGCGACTACTGCGCCCAGACTTGCGCCGTCACGTTCAATATCGAACACGAATTCCTAGCCCACCAGCTATTCCTCCTCCACGAGCGACGTACCGCTCTGGCCCTAGTGATCCAACAACTACAACTCCGAATCGTGCAACGACAACCTGGAAGGCACTGGCAGTCCCCATCTACGTGACGGGTCCTTCCTCCCCAGCAGTCATCGACCCCCATTTTACGTCGAAGCAAATTCGACCGACGAAGCACCACGAGACAGAATCCCCAGAACCAGAATCGGAAAGAAACAAGCCGTATTTTGCAAGAAAGGCACGAAGCTCTCACCAACGGTGTTCGCACCTTGGGACGGATACTATTCACTCTACAGTGGACGCGTATACCCTCTAGTATACCACCGTAACATCTTTTACACCTTCAACCAAGACTGGAACGAAGAGAAGGGCCGATTTGAAAACAGCCGGACAACAGGACTCCCCCCAAACGAAGTACTCAACCCCGATATCGACAACTTCATGGGTGAAAACCTCACATGCGAAGTACTCCTCCCATTAGCATCCGAACTCGAAGCCACTACCAGTCTCGAAACACTGCGAAATCCCCCAGACGATGAGGCTACCGAGCCTTCACATGAACAATCAGCCCAGACGACAGACGACGAACCCATCCACCCCCCAGTTACCCGCATGGCAACAGTTACACTTACACCCACGCAGACGGCCACACTCGCACGCACGGCCCCCAGTGGCGGTGGCGGTGGCGGTGGCAGTGGCGGTGGCAGAGGCGGAGGCCCCCCACCTGGCCAACCAGCACAACAAGCAGCAGCAGCACCTGCCCCCAACGCCAATGGCAAACTTGAAGGCAAAGAGCCCCCCATATTCGATGGAGACCGCCTCAATGCCGACGAATTCCTACACGCGCTTAAACTATACCAGTACCTCAACCAAGCAGCGCCCATCATAGCGGATCCATATCGAAAGGTCACCCATGCCCTGACCTACATTCGCGGCCCTGTGGTCGCCGAGTGGAAGAGGTCACAGGAGGACTGGATCATGGGCAACCCAATACCGATGCCACCACTACCTAACGTGTGGGAACAGTTCGAACAGAACTTTGTCCAGGATTGGACCGACACAAATCAACAATATCGAGCAGCTGCAGAATTAGACAAACTCAAAATGCAGGGTATGGATATCGACAATTACATCACCAAGTTCGTGGAATGGGCCAGGAAGGCACAGTACCAAGAAGACGACCCAGCGGTCCTCGAGAAATTCAAACGAGGCCTCAACATCAAGGTGCTGGACAACTGCATGAACTTCGACCAACCACGGAACTGGGTGGATTGGAAGGCCGCGGCTCGGAAGTGAACGGCGATCCTCACCGCACTTGAGCCCCACCGCCAAGCCTTTTTCGCCCAGAAGAAGATCGCCGCCGGGAACAGGCCTCCGCAAGGGGGACTCCCGCGGCCATTCTTTGCCCCTAACCGCAATCCACGAGGACAATTCAACCCACGACGCGAACCCCGCCGACCTGACCCCGACGCCATGCAAGTAGATGCGGCCCGCAAAGCCGTCACCGAAGCAGACAAAGAACGATGCCGACGAGAGGGACGGTGCTACTTCTGTCAGGCTCAGGGACACATCTCCCAAGCCTGCCCAAAGAGACCCACTCAACGCCCCGAGGCTAAGCGTGCGCAGACCACTACAGAACAACCCGAAATGGGCAACAGCGGGCAGACGACGCCCCTGTCCCAAGACGCAGTCCTGGCATTCATAAAAGGACTGGGAGAGGAAGAATACCAAGAATTGGCGACGAAGTGGGGACAGATGTGTGGAGAAGAGGATTTTGGCCAAGCTTGAGCAAGATGGCCTTTGCTCGAGCTATGTTTCAGCGCGATGTATTTTTACCTCATATTAACGCTATGCGAATCCCAGTTTCGTTTCACACCGCACTGAAAAAGGCCGACCTCCTCGCATTCTTAGACAGCGGAGCCACAGAATGCTTCGTAAGCCAACAATTCATCGAACAACACCGACTGGGGATGAAATTACTCCCAATGCCACGACGACTGAAAAACGCTGATGGGTCACCAAACAAAGGCGGCAACATCACCCATTACACTGACCTGGAGGTAGTGACGGGGGACGCCCCTCACACCCTACGGTTCTACGTGGCCCACATGGACGGCGATTATATCGTATTAGGATACCCCTGGTTCGCCGCTGCCAATCCCCGACCCGACTGGAAGAAAGGCACCCTACCAGCCAGGGTGATACTGAGAACCGCCGGAGCCGCAGCCCAAGCAGCCACCATGAGTACTCCAGTCGCCGGGATGAAGGCGGTTACCGTCAGCAATCCCCCAATACTACAACCAGGGGACCAGTTGATAATGCGCCTCGCAAAGACGACGGTGGCGCAACAGCTGGCTCAGGCGGCCAACACCCAGCCTAAGAAGGCATGGGACCAAATCGTCCCTGCCCAATATCACAACCACGCCCGTGTCTTCGACGACAAGGCGGCACAACGTTTCCCAGAATCTACAC
This sequence comes from Russula sp. MG48, assembly GCA_003313725.1. NCBI lineage: Eukaryota > Fungi > Basidiomycota > Agaricomycetes > Russulales > Russulaceae > Russula > Russula sp. MG48. Next base: position 22,024 of record QLOS01000105.1, on the reverse strand, counting down.
CATGGGACCACGCCATCGAGCTTAAACCCGACGCACCAGCCTCCATCGACTGTAAGATTTACCCCCTGACACCTAAGGAAGATGAAGCCCAACAAAAATTCCTTGAGGAAAACCTCAGGATTGGAAGAATCCGACGTTCCAAATCACCATATGCATCGCCGGTCTTCTATATACTGAAGAAGGATGGAACCTATCGCCCCGGCCAAGACTACCGCAAACTAAACTCCTGGACCATCCGAGACATGACCCCACTCCCGTTGATTAGAGAACTCATGGATCGACTAACGCGAGTTCCCAGGGGGAGATCCGGACTCTTCACGAAGTTGGATGTGCGATGGGGCTACAACAACATTAGAATCCGAGAAGGAGATCAAGGGAAGGCGGCCTTCAAAACGAGTCAAGGACTCTTCGAGCCCATGGTGATGTTCTTCAGACTCACCAACGCCCCAGCAACCTTCCAAGCGATGATGAACCACATCTTCAGAGAGTTGATCAATGAAGGATACGTGACCGTGTACATGGACGACATCCTCATCCACACCCCAAACGACATTCCCCTCCACCGACGAGTAGTACACGCGGTACTCGCTGTACTCGAAGAACACGACCTATACCTCAAACCGCAAAAGTGTCTATTCAAAGTAACGCAAGTCGAATATCTCGGGGTGATCATAACCCCAGATACAATCGCAATGGACCCAGTCAAGGTGGCAGGCATCAAGGACTGGAAAGTCCCCACCACAACCAAGCAGGTCCGATCGTTCATCGGGTTCCTTAACTTCTACTGCATGTACATCCGGAACTTTAGTGTCATCGCGGCTCCCCTCAACCAACTCATCGCACGAAGTGCACGAGGAGAGGGGTTCCACTGGACCCCAGAATGCCAAGAAGCCTTCGAAGCGCTCATCGACACGGTTACCACGGCCCCAGTACTACGCCAACCATGGTTCAATTTACCCTTCACCATCGACACAGACGCCTCCAACTACGTGGTCGGAGCAGTGCTCCACCAAAAGGACGAACGAGGCAAGAATCACCCAGTCGCATTCTTATCAAAAACCCTGGATGCCACGCAACGGAACTGGGACATTTACAACAAAGAAATGTACGTGGTGGTCGTCGCACTCACCACCTGGCGACCATACGTGGTGGGGAGCAGACATCAGACGATAGTCCACACCGATCATCAAAATCTCATCTACTTCCGCAAGTCCCAAGACCTGAACTGACGCCAATCCCGATGGATGCAGAAACTGGCGGACTACAACTTCAAACTAGTACACGTCCTGGGCAAAAGACACATACCAGCCGACTTCCTGTCAAGACCTCCCGGAGTCCCCACTGGCGAGGAAGACAATAAAGGAATCATAATGTTACCGGACATCTACTTCGCAAAGCTCCTCTTCCCAGAATCCCTAGAAGACAGAAGAGCGATCCTCCAAAGGTATCATGACCACCCCCTAGCGGGACACCCTGGTATTGCCAATACGCAGCACCTCCTCAAACAAGAATACCAAGGCAAGGACCTAAACAACTTCGTCGCACAATACGTACGAGGGTGCACAGTATGTCAAGAAAACAAACCCCGTACGCACCACAGAAAAGCACCCCTACAACCGTTCCCTGTCAACCCCCACCAGGGGCCATTCCAGACCGTGGCAATGGACCTCATCACCGACCTGCCCACGTCTGGACACTATAACACTATCCTCACGATCGTAGATCAAGGCTGCTCCAAAGCAGCAAAATTCATACCCTGCACCACCAACATCACAGGGGAAGGCGTAGCCACGCTCTACTTCCGAAACCTAGTACCATGGTTCGGGATACCCCGAAAAGTGATCTCCAATCGCAACCCTAGATTCGTATCAAATTTCACCCAGGAACTATGCCGACTCCTCCACATCCAACAGAACATAAGCACGGCATTTCACCCCCAAACCGACGGACAAAGCGAGAGGGCCAACCAATGGGTCGAACAATACCTGAGGCTATGGGTTGCAGACGACCAAAGCACGTGGTCGCAATACCTGACCCTAGCCGAATACGTTCACAATTCGTGGCCACATGATAGATCCGGAGTCACCCCACACGAACTCCTATTTGGAACAAAACCCACCATACCCATTTCCCGGGAAGATTCCGATGTTCCCACACTCCAGGAACGCCTGGAAAAGATCCGAAAAGCCCGCGATCGAGCACAGGCGGCGTTCCGAGCAAGGCCAGAACACTCCCCATTCAGGGAATATGAAATTGGGGAACAAGTCTGGCTAGAAGGGCGCAACCTGAAAACCCATCACCCCACAACCAAATTAGCACCCAGACGATATGGTCCGTTCCCAATCACGGCAAAATTATCTCCCGTAACGTACAGGCTAGGCCTGCCTGGATCCATGCGCATCCACCCCGTGTTCCATATTGACCTGCTTACGCCTTACAAGGAAACAGAAGCACATGGACACAATTACGAACGACCACCCCCAGACATCATAGAAGGGGAACTGGAATGGGAAGTGGAGAAAATCATCCAATCCCAACTCTTCGGACGAAGAAAGACCCTCCAGTATAGAGTTCGATGGAAAGGATTCCCCCCATCAGAAGATTCCTGGGTCCCACGGGAAGATCTCCACACACCCGACCTGATAGCAAACTTCCACAAACAAAACCCAAACGCACCTAAACAGACAAGAGCGCCGAGACGTCGCACACCTTAAGAGGAGGCAAAATTCCCCACAACCAACGATGACCGACATACACATTCAATTCGCCGCAGCACTACTTCCCCCAATCACCACCAAAATCCCCTTCGGCCTCATCTACTCACTCAAACATTACCACCAATACAAAATGACAAACACTCCACCCCCCACACGACCAACATCCCCCTCTGTGTCCATCCCCGACCACATATCAGTAACCACCGATGACGAGAACACTAACAACACCAACACCCCAATTCCCCCACTCACAGATACAGACGATCTCGAGGACTACCTCAAGACGAGGTGGTTCTCTGAGATGTCGATGACGCACCTCAAAGATCTACGAGACTCGTACAAAGTCGCGGCCAGACTGGCGCGCATCGTAGCAAGTAACCAGGAAGAAAGCATCAAGAAGGGCACCAACCCCGACCTCGACTACCACCTTCAACGCCTTAGACGATTCTTCCCCCAAGCGAATATCGCAGCCGCCACCCATTGCCAAGCCGCATGCGAGTATCCGTTGTGGCTCGCCCAACGACTCCACGACAAGCTAGATGAAGACCCGTACCGCCCACAGACCCAGGCCTCGATATGCGTGATGAAGAGCAAGTTTCTATACAACGGAGTGAATGGAAAACCATCAACGAACCCAGAAGCTGAGTACCATGCCCAACACGACCCAGATATCATACGCTACATACCTCTACAGGACAATTATACCAATTACCGTACCAGTCTCTTTACACCTACACGTTTCTCTTTTATGGTAGACCCTCATGGGGGATCCCGCACCCCGTCTCCCGTTCCCATGCTGTCCAGCCATTCAGAAGAACTGGTGGTCTACGACGAAGGCCTCACTGTCCCAGTGGTCGTCGCCAGGCGCTCCCCCTCATACCACGTCCGCTCAGAATCCCCGCAGGCCCCGACACCCTACGACCCGCCGCGTCCCCTGCTCTCGCGCATGACACAGGAACCATGCCCCCTCCTCTTGTTCCCAGCCAACGAAAATCTCATCGACAAAGTATTCACTTATGCACACCCCGGTCTCCCCTTCATCAAAAATAAATCCCGCAGCCCGTACTTGATTAAGTCCGCGATCTCTGATAGCACGGGGAAGAAGATGAGGGCCAAATACGTCCATTACAACATGCTCCGCGATCACCCCCATGCCCGGTTAACCATGGGCAAAGGGCAGCCCGTCTTCATGATTCCCCTCAGAGCACGGCCCACGGATGGCCGCCACACCCCCTTCTCGGCTGGAAAACAGGCGATCCTCGAAGACAACGAGGAATTCGCACACGTCGTTGACAGAGCGCTGAGGGAAGTAAAGGACCCATTCCTGCAGGGAGAGGTCCTGTGGTATCGACACCTGGGCCGGGAGATGCACCAGACGCGCGAGGAGTTGGCGGACGCCCAACGAGCACTGGCAAAGGCACAACGGAAGGAGCTCCTGGTCCGAAATCGCCACACGGCTCAGCAGATGGAGCTCCTGGAGTCAATCGATAGGCTGGAGGCGGCAGACGCGTACCGCACCATGTTCAACCACCTCGAGGCGGAAGCAGCGGCCCGCACTGAACTGGGGGATCGTGACCCCGATCGGGAGGCATGGGAGCAATTGCGCATGCGCCTCCAGTATGCAGGGCGCCCTTTCACGCCCGAGCCCGTCTACATTCGCTCGCCAGACATACCTACTCTCGAAGAGCGGATCGTCGTGTCCCCAACTCCTGACATCGAGACCGGGAACGAGGAGTACGTGCCTATCTTCGACGGCGAATGAAGCCGAGGTGTCTTCATACCTGGCGAGGGGTAGTGTTACACTTTTTTCTACTATGCTCTCTCTCTATCTCTACTTTCACCTTTACTCTTTGTCCCTTCGCTTTTTACCCGCTACGGTACCGGCAGACCAGTGACTCACGTGCTGCAGATACTGGTAGAGTAGGAGGCTCCCACGCTGATGTCTATATAAGAGCCTACTGTACGATACGTCAAGACCCAAGCTAGTTCTCTTGTACCAATACTAGCCATTTGCGACTCCCCTCTCAGCTTGTGCACCACAGCTCCCTGGGACGATTCCCCAGACTCCATTCTACGTCCGAAGGCCTAACCCGCCTAAGCGTGACTAGACGATACACGTGGGCCCTACGCGTAACATATTCCCTGTAAACGCACACGAACACCAGACTGCAAGTCACTTGACTCCAGTATCGACAGAACTAGACCACATGGACATACGGCTCACTGGTAGGGTGTACAGAGTGCACCAACAGGGGAAAAAGCCAGGTGGATGCCGGAAAGCTAGGGAGACGGGGATGTAAGGCCTGCAGTGGCATTCCCCTATGGACCTGATGCGGACTGGGTCCTTTAGAGCTCCATGTAAAAACCACCCGACCCCCAAAGGGACAGGGCACCCCTGGGATGTTGCAGTGGATGCTGCAATGTCTTGGTTAGTCTTCCTGCCAGCTTGGTAACCCGGAGGTTGGGGCTGGTACCCCTGTAAAGGCGAGACCTGGTGGGCCCTTAGCCGAGAGGTGACAGGGTAACGGGAAACCTAGCCGCGAGGCAGGCAAGCTGTAGCCAGGGCGTAAGACTGTGCCTGTGGGGGGCCAGAGTTGCGCCTTGGGCTCGAGAGGACAGACGCCCAGGTTGGTCATGTGTCCCGCCGTTGGCACGTGGCTTAAGGTGTAAACATGATAAGGATTAGGGCCACCGGGAGTTTGATATGTTGCCCAGCCGGCGGTGGTCCTTGTTATGCCGAATCGACCTCGCACGAATCTTCCAGAGACTTCATCTAGCCACAGTTACCCACCGCCTACGATGCCAACGAACTTGCCGACCCAACGTCACCCCAGAACACACACGACTAACGATCTATTGGACCAGCTGGAAGCTGAATTGGCTCAGCTTGGGACAGATCATGAAGAACCTCGAACAGATGCACCCACCACCTATGCTGATGAGGCGCACCACGCAACCGCCAGCACTGTCACCCCTGGATTCACTGACACCATCCGAAGCGTCGTCCCCGTCTCTGCAGTACCCATACTCGCCTTAAGATCGCCGTGACCACAGCTCGCGCGGCAAGCGTTCAGAGACGCCCTCGACTGCATGCACAACCAGGCCCTCACGTATCAAGTGGCTTGGAGCCCAGAAGAAGTACAAACCTTACGCGATGCTAACAGAGAAGCGCACTCCATCGCCATCACCCTATCCACCATCCATCAGATTGCCTGTGACAAGACCTGTCACAGCGCCCCCGACCATGATCACCGAATTCTCGAATGTCTGAAGCAATTTGGCAAAATCAGTGATGACATCCTCCACGCCATTGATAATGGCAGAATTGCCCTTTCTAACGAGTCCCGCGCCATTCTCAATTATACCCGATTTGGTTCTCTATTTTGAATTACAATACTGACTGTGACCCCAGCCCGTGACTCATCCCTCGTCTGACATGATTTGAACTCCGACCCTATACGATACGAACAAAGACGTACCAACCCCCCATCTCCAGAATAGACACCCCCATGTCCTCCTCTGAGCCATCCTCTCCGTCGACTCTCACTCTGTTGCCCATTCGCTATCCATTGGAACCTACGACACCCCACTTCACCCTCAGTCATCTGAAGCACTCACCCATTGCATTGCAACACACCCGACGACGACGCTCACGAACCACGAACCACAGAAAGAATGACTTAGAGCGTCGCGTGCAAGAATTAACCCAAGCAATAGATGCAGCCGGCATGCGAGCAGTTTCGGCTTGCCGACAATTTGAGCAGAGATTCCAGTACCACCCCGACGAGACTGACGCACTTATCAGTACCCCCAAGGAGGCCGTGACAATGACAGATGCCTGGTGAAGCCGGGACGTCTTCAGACTTGGAAGGGGGGCAGTGTTACCCTTTGTTCCTTCTTTTCCTTACCTCTTCTCTCCCCTACCTATATTGACCCCTCTGATGTCTCGAACCCCCGACTCCAGTACGATACAGACTCACGCAACTCAATAGGAAGGCTGCTCCCACACCAGTTAGCTATATAAGGTAACCTAGACTGTGACTGTTGCTTTAGGCTTGTTCTCTTTGTACCAATACCGAGCTACGCGCTGGCCCTTGGTGGCTACTCGTATTCCCCTCTTATCTTGTGAAACCCCGATCCTCAGGCCGATTGCCTGACTCCTGAACCCCAGTACGGAACCCTTGACATAGGGTGGTGCGCCTAAGGGGACCACCACTGCAGTCAGGCTCAAGCCCGAGTCCTGCAGTGTCTGAGTCATTGCCTCTGACTCAGCGACCGACATCGATACGATACGCCCAGTGCTTGAGCGTAACAGAGTCGCTGAGCATGGCTCTGAGGCGGTCTACTTCCATAGGGACTGGTCCCATCTGGCTTGGGCAAAGTGGCTGTTGGTGGCACTGCATCTGTTGCTGGGGGCAAGGGCCTCGTGCATGGAAGGGGAAGAAGGGGCGAGGAGTCCGCTGGGCTCCTGCGAAGGGGTTCTGCTGCTTCTGCTGGGTGAGGATGCCTTGTTCGATCTGCCAGTGGACGTGGTTGGTGCGTGCAGCATGTTTCCATTCTTCCCAAGTCATAGGGACAGGCCTTTCTTTGAGGCAGGCCCTGAGAAGTCTGGGGTTGAGGCCCTTCCAGAAATACCAGACGACCGTGGGGTTGTTTGGTTCGAGGTTTCCTTTCTCTGCAAGCTCTTTGAATCTGACGATGTAGCTATCGATGCCTTCTTGTGGGTTCATCTTGATTCCCATGAGCTCTTGCTGCGCCTTCTGAGTAGTGTTTTGAAGTCTGGTCCGGTCTGGTTTTCAGGCCTGATTGCTGTTGAACCGGAACTGGAACCGGTCAGAGGTAAAGAAAAATATTGGAAAAACCGGACTGAACCGACAGTGACCGGTCAATATCAGTTTGGTCTAAGCCTCAAAACCAGTCCAAATCAGTCTAAACCGGGACCAGTCAATGACCTGTTCAGATCAGTTTCATGTGCAGTTCAGACCGGTTTTCATCACATGTATATGATATGTATGCACACAATTTCAAGACTATCATTCACTATTTTATTGCTAAGTGTACTGTACATATGTAATGTAATGTAATGCCCTATGTGCCCTGCTGCTGCTGCTGCCGCCGCCACCACCACCGCCACCACCACCACCATTGCCGCCACCCCAGCTGTGGTCGTTTTGCTGCCTCCATCGCGGTCATCGTTGCTGCCCCCACCGCAGTTGCAGTTGCTGCCCCCATCGCAGTCACGGTTGCTGCCCCCATCGCGGTCGTCGTTGCTGCCCCCTGCCGCGGTCGTCATTGCTGCCCCCCGCTGCGGTCGTGGTCGCTGCTGCCGTCTCTGCCGCCACCGTTGCTACTGAAGACGGTGGTGGTGGTGATGACGTGGCGACGGGGGCAGTCATGTGGCGGCTGTCTCGAGCCAAAGAAAAGCAGAACCACCCCCAACTCGTGTTGCAAGAGAGGGGGTGGTGACGGTGGCCGTGATGCCGTGACGTTTGCAATTGTCTCGGGCAAAGTAAAAAGGGAATCACCCCCACCTCGTGTTTGCGAGTGAGAGGGGGTGACGCGGCGATGTGGCGGCGAAACAGAGCAAAGCCAGCCCCAGCCCGCATTTGCAAGTGAGAAGGGGTGGCAGCCATGTACCTATGAGTGATGAGTTGTTAGCCAGTGTGACGAGAGATAAAAAAAAAGAAATGGTTGTGACAGTCCTGCTGTCACTGGTGCTGCCACCGTGTTGCTGTTGCCGCCACTGGTGCTGGTGCCACTGCCGTTGCTGGTATCGCCATCGCTGGGTCCAAGTCGCCACTGCTGTTGCTGGCATCGCCGTCGCTGGGTCACCACCATTGGTGTCGTTGCCGCTGGTGTCACTGGTGCTAGCGCCGGTACCACCACCGTGCTGTTGTTGCTCGTCAAAGAGGGAAACACCCCATGCTCGCATTTGCAAGCGAGAGGGGTGTTGGCGACATCACGCCGACGTGGCGGTGGTCACAGGTGGTGGGAGCACGTCGTCAATGGGTGTAGTACAGTGTCCCTGGGTTGTTAGTTAGTAAGAGTGATACAAACGAAAAAAAAGAAAAAAAAAAGATACCTTGAGAGTAGCGTCAGGGCGGCGAGGGAGGGAGCGGTGAGGGTTCCTCAGATGGCCGGTTTAAACCGGTTATGACCGGTTTTGGATGGTTCTTACTCTACAAGGAAATGGATAGAACTGCAGACTGGACAGTACCCCAAATCAGGAAAACCGTGACCAACGGTCCAGTTCTCACCAGTCCAAGTTCGGTCCGGTCCCCAGTTTTTTTCTGGTCCATAGGACTGGACCTTAAAACACTACTTCTGAGGGGCTGAGATATCTGCATAGTCAATGAGGAATCTGGTTTTGAAGGAGTCCCATGGATGGTTATCTTGTATGGTGCCCCAGGAGACTTGCTGTAGCCACTTCATGCGTTGGCGTGCCCAGCCATCCACCTGCAGTCCTTTGATGAGGGTGAGGGTGTGTGCGACCCAGTTGTCTTCTTGTGCGATTGCCGCAGACCGTCTGTTCAGGAAGTGGTAGGTCTCAAGCTCCAGCATCCATTGCCGGGCAATTGTTCGTCCTGCTTTGCCACCTCTGAAGTATTCTGGAGGTTGGCCAACTAGCTTCACGTCTGCACCTTGTGGGGCCAGGGCGTCAAGGTCGAATCCTGGGAATCTGGGTGGTTCTCCCCCTGGTGGTCCTGCTCCGAGGGGCCCTCCTCCTGGGTGGCCTCCACCTCCTCCTGGTGGTCCTCCTCCTCCTCCTGGCGGTCCTCCGCCTCCTCCTGGCAGTCCTCCACCTCCTCCACGAGGTGGATCAATGAGGGGCTCTGCTGGGGCAGATGGGTTAACTCTAGCAATATCTGCGTACGTCTGGCCAACTGCAAGGGCAAAATGTGGTGGGGCGATGGTGTGGGTGCTCATAACTTGCACTGGTTCTCTTTCTTCTTCAATTGGGCTTGGGTCCCTAACTTGTTGTTGTGCTGCGCTCTCTAGTACCTCTCCTATAGCTGAGGTGAAGGCGGTGGTGTCGTCCTTTAAGTCTCCTGGTCCTGGTAGTTCCCCTAGTTCTGGGAAGCGCGTCTTCACATTCATGTATGCGTAGTATGTGTCAGTCTTGGTGTTATATGTGACTTCGTACCAGGCGCCTGCTACGTGGTGCACTGGGTATGCTCCAATTTTTGATCGACCAGGGAGAAGGGCAAGGTAATAGTGTCCTGTCCACGGGATCGCTCTGTCCCAGTGTGCTGATTCTAATCCTTCGTGTAGGAAGATGGTGCGCAAGTCGTCCTCTTTGTCGTTTGCTGGACACAATGCAAGCGTGAATGGTTTAAACTTTGAGTCTGCTGGTGAATCCATGGTGGTACTCGGGCCCGAGGCCTCTGGTTGACTGGGTAAGTCTGTTCTAATGTCACGCCCACCAAGTGAGCATACCTCCACAGGTGAGGGAGGGGGCGTAGGCGACGTTGGTGACTGAGGCCTCAAAGGTAAGAGGTCTGTATACCTCTCGCGTGCAGGTGTACTCTTGTGACGTCTGATACTGAGCTTTCCCTTGCCTTTGAGCATATGCTAGCACTCTGCAAAGGAATGCATGAAGTCTGGCAATCGACCAGAGGATCTGGGGTTCACAAGTGAAGGAAGAAGACTGTTCACAGGCTGAGATTACAAGAGAACAGACTTAAGGTCTGTCCTAGGCAAACTGGGTGATATAAGTACATGAAGATGTGACTCATAGGGAGTCAGAATGAGTCATGGTGCCCCTAGGACACCACTACTAGTACACAGTTGTCTGGAGTCATTGTATAGTGTGAGTCAGTAGGTGCCAAGGCAGTGCATGCGCAGAGGCATGCAAATGTAGCACTAGTGGATGCGCGTCGGACCCGATGGCCTGTCAGGCCGTGTGGTAGCTGTACAGAGCAAGATAGGAAGGCATAGATGGAGTCACGGGCTGTAGGGGCCCGGCAGTCTGCAGGCAAAGCACAGGGGGCAGTAGGTAGTAAGAATGAAAAGAAATGAAGCGTACAGTGAAGCGGGAGCATAACAGTTGTGCTTGTTCTTCTGAGAAAACTTTCCAGTGTCGCTGATATTCTGGAGGCACATCTTGTGCTGTGGGTGCTGTGCACTGTTGGTGGGCCTTGATTGCCCACTCCTGTGCTATGTTGGTGCGATTAATTCTGAGGACGAGTGTGTCCCCTCCCTCCCACTGCTGTGTTCTTAGCGTGGCCCCCAGTAGTTGTGCATACCTCATTAGGTTCTTTGGAGGGTCTGGGGCTTGTCTGCTGGTAATCTTGGCAGTGAATGGTTCGCCACTGATCTGCCCCTTGGTCCAATTGATCTGGGGGTTGAAATGCTGCAGCCATGGAAAACCTAGTATGATGCGGTCCCTTCCTAGGTTAGCAATGAAGAATCGCTGCACACTTTTGTTCTTGTTTCTTGATATGAGTAGGTTGCAGTAGCTTGTTACTTGACCGCTCTGATTCTCAGTGCCATCCACATTGTAGAGCAGTCGTGGTTCCTTTAATTTCCTGGGAACTAGGTGCAGTTGTCATGCCATTTTCTGGTCTATGAAGTTGTCCGTTGCCCTGCTGTCTACGAGGGCTTTTTCTTTGGCCTTCCCATTCGTGCTTGAAAAGAGAATATCAACATTGACGCTATTTCGATGAGACATGTACATGGTACATATGTGCAAAGCTCAGTCCCAGGCCGATAGATCAAGCTTCTTTAAAAATCCAAATCTTCAGTAAGTATGGTATCATAGATGCCCCTTCTCTCTTCTGTAGACATGGAGCATATCTGCATGACGACATCGCTAGTTGCTGTCTGGGAGCTGGTTTGGCTTGTGCTATTGCTAGGTGCAAGTTCTTCTTTTTGTATTTCTGTGACCCATGATGCACGTGGTGGTCTCGCAGCTTGCTTTTTGCGGCACTTGTTGGCCGTGTGCCCCACTATAGGAACTATGGGGGTGAGGATAAAATGAGTTTGAGGTTGTGCGCGCGACGGTCGTCTGCACAGAAGACGACAGCAATAGTTACTCAGTTACGGCGTGCACAGATAGCATGAGAACTAAGTATTATTCACCTGCACAGAAGATGACAGCAATAGTTACTATGCCATGTAAGTACAGGAATCAATAAGTAAACACAAGATCCTCACCTCAGTTACAGTGCACACAGATAGTGTTACGCTCCGGCTTCACTGTACGCTCTATTTCTTTTCACTTTTACTGCCTACTGCTCTCTGCACTTCGCCTATGGACTGCCGGGCCCCTATGGCCCATGACTCCGCTCGCACCTTCCTATTTCGCTCCATATACTTACCACCTGGCCTGATGGGCCATTGGGACTGGCGCGCAGCCACTAGTGCTACATTTGCACGCCTCTGCGCATGCGCTGCCTCGGCACCTAGTGACTCATGTACTACGATGACTCCTGCTGACTCCCTGTGACTCTGTACTAGTAGCGGTGTCCTAGGGACACCATGACTCGCCCTGACTCCCTATGAGTCATTTCCACATGTACTTATATCACGTTGTATGCCTAGGACAGACCCTAAGTCTGTTCTCTTGTAATCTCAGCCTGTGAACGGTCTCCTTCCTTCACTTGTGAACCCCAGATCCTCTGGTCGATTGCCAGACTTCGTGCATCCCTTTGCAGAGCACTAGCATATGCTCAAAGGCAAGGGGAAGCTTAGTATCAGATGTCACAAGAGTACGCCTGCACGTGAGAGGTATACAGACCTCTTACCTTCGAGGCCTCAGTCACCAATGTTGCCTACGCCCCCTCCTTCACCTGTGGAGGTACGCTCACTCAGTGGGCATGACATTAGAACAGACTTACCCAGTCAGCCAGAGGCCCCTGGCCCAAGTACCATTGTGGAGTCACCAGTAGACCACAAGTTTAAGCCATTCACAGTTACAATCTGTGTGGAGGACGATAAGAAGGAAGACCAGCGAGTCCTCTTCCTCCAAGAAGGATACGAGTCATCATCACACTTTGAAGGAACAATCCCGTGGACGGGGCACTACTTCCTCGCCATCCTCCCAGGACGGTCCAAGATCGCAGCGTACCCAATACACCATGTAGCAGGTGCCTGGTACAAAGTCGCATATGACAACAAGACTAACAAACACTTCGCTTACGTGAACGCCAAGACACGCTTCCCATTACTAGGGGAACCACAAGACCCAGAAGACCCAGAGGACGACACTACTGCCTTTACATCAGCGGTAGGAGGAGCACTGGAAGGTGCAGCATGCCAAGAAGTCAGGGACCCGAGCCCCATCGAAGAAGAATGAGACACAGTGCAAGTCATGAGCACTCACACCATTGCCCCACCGCGTTTTTCCCTCACAGCTGGCCAGACGTACGCAGACATTGCCAGAGTTAATCCATTCGCCCCAGCAGAGCCCCGTACTGATCCACCTCACAGAGGGGGTGGAGGACCACCAGCAGGGGGTGGAGGACCACCAGCAGGGGGTGGAGGACCACCAGGAGGAGGAGGAGGCTACCCAGGAGGAGGACCACTCGGAGCAGGGCCACCAGGGGGAGAACCACCCAGATTCCCAGGATTTGACCTCAATGCCCCAGCTCCACAAGGTGCGGACGCGAAACTAGTTGGCCAACCCCCAGAACCCTTCAGAGGCGGCGACGGAGGACGATCAATTGCCCGGCAATGGATGCTGGAGCTCGAGAACTACCACTTCCTGAACAGAAGGTCTGCAGCGATCGCACAAGAAGACAACCGCGTCGCACATGCCCTCACCCTGATCAAGGGACCATACGTGGACAGTTGGGCACGCCAACGCATGAAATGGCTACAGCAAGTCTCCAGGGGCATCGTACAAGACGACCAACCATGGGACTCCTTCAAAACCAGATTCCTCCTCGATTATGCGGATATCTCAGCCCCTCAGAAGGCGCAGCAAGAGCTCATGGGCATCAAGATGAGCCCACAAGAGGGCATCGATAGCTACATCGTCAGGTTCGAAGAGCTCGCAGAGAGAGGAAACCTTGAACCAAACAACCCCGCAGTCGTCTGGTATTTCTGGTTAAGGGCCTCAACTCCGGACTTCTCAGGGCCTGCCTTAAAGAAAGGCCCATCCCTATGACTTGGGAAGAATGGAAGCACACCGCATGCACCAACCACGTCCACTGGCAGATCAAACAAGGCATCCTTGCCCAGCAGAAGCAGCAGAACCCCTGCGTAGGAGCCCAGTGGACCCCTCGCCCCTTCTTCCCCTTCCATGCATGAGGCCCTCGCCCCCAGCAACAGACGCAGCGCCAGCAGCAACTGCTTTGCCCAAGCCAGATGGGACCAGTTCCTATGGAGGTAGACCGTCTCAGGGCCATGCTCAGCGACTCAGAGAAAGCCTGCCTCCAGAAAGAAGGACGCTGCTACCAGTGCAAGAAACAAGGTCACCTCACACGCCAATGCCCACAAAGGAAGGGCAAAGGAAGCCTCCCTCGCGCCACCAAAGCACAAGCAGCACAGGAGTACAAAGAAGAGGACCCAGGAGACGCTGTCACCTCTACCCCGCCAGGAGTAATGGCTCCAGACGAAATCCTCAAAGCAATGGCTGCCCTCAGCGATGAGCAGTATGATAAGATGGGTCAGATGTGGGAGACTCAGGGTTTTCAAAGCGCCTGAATACATCGGCCAGTATTCAGGCAATGTTCTGTCGTGATGTGTACCTACCAAGAATCAAATCGTTGCATATCCCAGCTCAGTTACACACCTCGACTGCCAAGGCCGAGCTCCCTGTCTTCATTGACAGTGGGGCAACAGAAAACTTTGTCAGCCCAACATTCATTAGAAGGAACAAAATCGCCACACTACCCCTCAAACGTCCCAGGAAGCTATGAAACACAGATGGGAGCAAGAACAGCATCAGGGAACTCACCAGATTCATGGAACTTGAAATAGTCACTGGCAAAAAGAGCCACATCCATCGCTTTTACATTGCGGAACTGGGAGGAGACGACCTTATACTGGGCTACCCATGGCTCGCATCAGTCAACCCCCGCATCGACTGGACAAAGGGCACCATTGACCAAGACATTGCCCTCCGCACGCCAGAAGTGGCACTACTCCAACCCACACCTCCAGTAAAGGTTGCAGGACTGCAGGTCGATGTCCCCTTGTTCCAACCCCTCTTAGAACCAGGAGACGAACTCATCATGCGTCTCTGCAAAACCACTGTCTCCCAACGCATTGCTGAGGAGGCGCAGCCAAAGGAAAAGAGGACATGGGACCAGATAGTACCAGCTCACTACCACCGCTTCAGGAAGGTCTTCAGCAAACAAGCAGTGCAGCGCTTCCCAGAATCACGACCCTGGGACCATGCCATTGACCTCAAGCCTGACGCCCCGGACACCATGGACTGCAAGATCTACCCACTCAACCCCAGGGAACAGGCCGCACAACAAGAATTCGTCAAGGAGAATGAGGGCCTCGGCTTGATCTGCCCCTCAGACTCCAGGTATGGATTCCCAGTCTTCTATGTCAAGAAAAAGAACGGAGACCTACGCCTGGTCATCGACTATCGAAAGCTCAATGCCGTCACCATTCGCAATCGCTACCCACTACCGCTGATCCCAGAACTGATTGACTGGGTGAGGGGGCATGCACTGTTCACAAAGATGGACATCAGATGGGGCTATAACAACATTCGCATACGTGAAGGAGACCAATGGAAGGCAGCCTTCAAGACAAACTTAGGACTATTCGAACCAATGGTCATGTTCTTCAGCCTCACCAACTCCCCAGCGACCTTCCAGACCATGATGAATCAGATTTTCAAGGAACTCATCGACGGAGGCTATGTTACAGTGTACATGGATGATATCCTCATGCACACGCCCCTGGACTACCCCCTTCACTGCCGCATCACCGCCCAGGTATTAGAAATACTCCTTACGCATGACCTCTACCTGCGCCCAGAGAAATGCCTGTTTGAAGCCACAGTGGCGGAATATCTAGGCGTCATCCTAGAAAAGGATCGCCTGAGGATGGACCCCATTAAGGTCAAAGTGATCCTGACATGGCCCACGCCAAGGAATGTCCGGGATGTCCATGCATTTATAGGATTCTGCCTCTTCTATCGACGCTGGATCCCCAAGTTCAGTGAAGTTGCACACCCCATGAATGAACTCACGCACAAGGACGTCCCATGGGAGTGGACAGCTGCGTGACAAGCCGCCTTTGATGAACTAAAGGATCAGGTGGCCTCAGCACCAGTCCTCAGACAACCAGACTTCGCCAAACCATTCTATGTCGACATAGATGCATCGCAACACGCCCTGGGAGCAGTCCTGCAGCAAAAGGACGAGCAGGGGCATCTACACCCAATCGCATTCCACTCTAAGACCTTCGATGCCACCCAGCGCAACTGGGATGTCGCAGATCGAGAGGCCTTTGCAGTCCTGGACGCACTACGCACATGGAGGGCCTACCTAGCAGGGAGCATGCATAAGGTCATCATACGCACAGACCACTGTAACTTACAATACTTCCTACGACCCCAGAACCTCAATCGCCGCCAGGCCAGGTGGTCACCAGAGCTCCAGGAGTACGATTACCAGCTGGTACACGTCCCAGGCAAACAACATATCCCTGTGGACTTCCTATCACGCCCCCCAGGAGAGAAAGGAGAGCATGACAATGAAAACATCACCCTATTCCCACCAGAACGTGTTGCAGCCCTGCGATTCGCTGCCTTCCCACAAGACTTGGCTGGACAAAGGGAAATCCTCCAGCGATATCATGACCACCCCCTCGCAGGACACCAAGGCGTCAAGAACACTCTCGCACTCCTGCAGAGACACTACGCAGGAGGGAAGGAACTCGAACGATTCACAAAGGAATATGTACAAGGGTGTGCCAAATGCCAAGAAACCAAAGCACGCACCACACAGCCAAAGGCAGCCCTCTTCCCAATTGACGTCCCTGCAGAAGAAGGGCCCTTCCAAAGCATTTCCATGGACCTAATCACAAACCTTCCCCCCTCAGCAGGACACAACACAATCCTCACCATTTTTTTTTTTTTTTTTTTTTT